>JAQGAP010002801.1:0-14053 GCA_034697805.1 Orchesella bifasciata | reverse complement strand
CTTCTGGTAGGAATAACTTGATAGGTTAGTTTTATCTTCCTCGGTGGCCATCAAATGAATTTATGCCACATTTACATGTTAAGTAAGCGCTGAAACACTTAAATCTTTGCCCTCTGCACTATGAACTTAAAGGAGGAATGAATGAGAGAGTCTGAATAAACTTTGTTTACGAAATAGACAGGATTTTTATTGATGGTATTTCTTTGGAAGTCATTAGATATAACAACACATCCTATTTCATACCTGATGCCTTTAACATAACCATGCAACTCATATCTGATTGCCACCCACATTGTCGTTTCATATCATCCTTCTTGATTGAGGACTTTTCCGTTTTACATTACATTTGAAAACTAGTTGGTAGTAACTATCTCATGAATCACTTAAGGGTTTCACGGTGCTCGAAAACCGCTTCTCCATTATTCGTCGTCTAAAAATGGACTACATACCTTTAAAGCTTACTCTTTTGCCAACAAAGACTTTTGCATGTTTTTAGTGTTCAGAACGGTGTTATAAGCAACCAGAGCAAAGGAACGGTTCTGTCTTAAATCATATCTCATGTGTCGGCTTCAATAAGTCAGCCCCTTGCTTTCTACAAGGTAACACTTCAAAGCAAAGTCAAATACAAGAAACAAAAGTCCTTTTCTTGTTAAATTATTCACCATTGAAAAGGATACAATTTGCATTCACATGTTGCAAAAAATTCTCATATCATGCGGACCCAGGAGCCAAGCTTCCCTTCACATGTGAAATATTTGTCGTTGTCTACATGATTATTAACAAATATCATGGGAGCAACCAAAAGCCAAGTCAAGTAAGTCAACTCATATTTTCGTCAAGAAGACGAAGACGCTACAAAAATATGCATGCATTTCATTTTCGCTCAAAGAAGCAAAGCCCAGCGGCTTCACTGGCATTGTATATAGTTTCCTTGTTCTTCACGTATTTTTTATTGCAGCAATATCCTCCAAGGATCCTACCACGCTCTGCCTTTGGTGTTGATCTGATGCTGGCTCTGGCTCTGTCACTTCCATCCATTCAGTTCAATCCATCCAAATCCACGCAAATCCAATCTACTGTTTTTGTCCTCACGCTCACACTCCGTCTGTGTGTGTGCCGTGCCGTGAGACTTTGGCATTGCATTAGCATTACCCTTTTACGCTCTTGTTCCTCTCCTGTGATGAGATGATGATTCTAAAATTTAGTTTTGTACTTGTGTAAGCCAGAGCCAGCCAGAGCTGCAACATTTTAATGCTTTACTACACAGCTTAGAGTATTTCTCTCTCTCTCTGCTCATTCTTCGGTCTCTGTCCCACCACACTCAAGCTATTATGGAAACTACCTACCAACCCATCTACGTGCTAAAGAACTGAATGACGATGCGATGCGATTGCGATGGATGGACAGCTGCCCTCACACCATGTATACAAAATAATATAATATATTATTTTCCATTTCATGTATTGAGCTCTCTCTCAAACTTTTGAACGTTCTACTACCTCCACACACACACACCACCTTTTCTGCTCCTATTTAACTGTTTTAAGCTCTACCTCTCTCCATTAAAGCCACCATCCATTCCATCCATCGCATCTTATATTCTTTCTTTTTTCTCCACACTGTTTTTGTGTTAACTCCACACAACAGGGCTTTGAGCTAGTTTTTTGGTAGTCATAATCGTCCATGGTAGCAGCACGGTGATACATAAAGACTCTCCAACCGAATGCAATCCAACTCCATGTACTGGGTACGTTGTGTTGCTTGCTACATATATGTTTTTTGCTTCGTATGCTCCTTTCCTAAATGTGGCTATGCTGATGAGCATCGCCTTTTGTGATGTTGACGATGAGGATGATGATATGATGTATTTTGTATATATTGGCCTGCTCTCCGCTCTTCTTTCTCTTGGCAAGTCCTGTGCTAAAAACACGGTGAAATACCCCTTCTCTTCTCCTTCAACTTTTTTGCCTCCTTTCTTTCATTTTTCTTCTCAATCATGATTTAAACTGATATTGTACGGAAGGGACTTGAGAATGAGAGACAGGGAACGAAAACAACATCCTCTATATTAAAGTTTTTTTTTTAAAAGTTGAGTGCCCATCATCTTCCCAATCTCAGAGGTTCTCATTTTGCATTGATTGTGATTGTCCTGTGTTTTGTGTGTGGTGAAGGTGACGTAATGTAGCGTACACGGTTAGTTTAATAAAGAGAGATGAGCAAAGAGTTGTTTAGTATGTTGGGATGAATGTGCATAGGAATGTCCCATGTCACCACCACCGCCATTCACATTATGAACATTCATAACTGACTCTGAAACACTCTGAAACATTTTATGCTGCGTATAGGTTTTGTGAACACGCACCACTTCAGCTCAGAGATAAACAGTGTGTGCAGAAGTGCAACACTTTTTGGCATAATGTGTTGTACGAAACTCAATTAATAGCGAATATAAGGTTGCCACTTGGAGTGCTAGAGCAGTTTGTTGAAGCTTTGGATTTTAATAATGTCAACATGTTCCTATTTGAATTGGAGGTGTATAGCTAGTAACTTTTGATATTTTACCGTTTTGTGATATCTTGGACACAGCTTGAAAATAGACAGTTGGAAAGCTTCTCACTAATTTCCCATAAAGCAATATGGACACACTTTCATCACACCATTAATCAGCCTAAACAAAGGAAGGCGGAAAGTGTCTTCCTTTAACTTTGGTTTCTCAAGCTGCCTTTTAAACCTTCCCATCTCCTTTCAACCAGTCTTCATCATATCTATCTGCAATAAGATATTAAAACCCTCAACGCAAAAGTTAAAGTATCGACCATTCTCTCTTGCGTAGAGGAAACGGAAAAGCAATAATCGCCGACAAAGTGTTTACGAGTGACATAAAAACCAAAATATTTTAATTGCCAGTTGGAACATCAGTTGTGTCTTTTGTGTTGGAGTGAACTACTGTGTAATTAAAGAACTGTGCGCGTGCGGCCGTCCTTCATAATCCTCTAACTTGAGTCGTTAAAAGTTCCTCATCAACAATAATTGTAATAATAATAGCCAGAAGCCAGCGACGGAAGCAGCGCCGACTCGGAGAGAAAGAGATGCTCAGACACCACATGAAATGTATATTGTTGTACTTATTTTGACTTCCATTTAAATGCCATAAGCAACCTTGCCTCATGTTTGTTTATGGTAAGAAAAAAAGTAAGTTTTCCCATTCCTCTTACTCAGTTTCCTACCATCCTTATCTCTCTTTCTTTTTGGTATCTAAATGTGTAGCACATCATCATGTCATTAACATATTATTATCATTTCTTATGCGTACCTCAAGCACAGCAGTAGCAGTGAACAGAAAAATAATGCATATTAAAGTGTCACAACAAAACTTACAAACTTCTCAACACACAAATATAATACATCACACTCCGTTTTTCCTTTCGTCTCTAATAATGTCAAATGTTGTATCAATAATAACAATTGATGATGTCAACAGTTGAGTCGAGCACTAGCTCAGCGTCAGCTTTGTTTTTAGCTCTTAATTGGAGCGGCAGTAAAACAGAAAGAAAGGAAGAGAGGGAAACTAGTTGGGCCTTACACGCATCCAAATATTTAAAAACCTATCTCTTTGTCATGCATGCACACATGCATTTATTGATAAGAGAGTTAAAGCTTCGTATTCTGTTGATACCACTTGTCACCTAATATTCTTTGAGGAGCATCAAACATATCAAACATGAGCATCAGTTGTAGTTTAGTATTAGGTCTACCGTGTCCATTCCTCTAATAATATAAAGCTGTTTTTGATATGGCCCTCCTTTTCTCCTCGTCATAAAGTAATCATAATCTTTTCCATATATTCCAGCCCATCCATGATTTTTTAACGCTACTTAAAATATGTTATGTATGTACGTAAGTAATGTGTGACACTGCTGCTCTTCTTGGTGCTCTGGTTCTCTTTGGCAAGGAGGCCAGGCGAGACGAATCTCAAATACGTGTACTATTATGTCCATAAAGATGTTGGTTGTTCCTATGCGGGATGATGATGTGATGATGTTGATGTGTGAATGTATTATGTTGATTCCAAATCGAGGTTACGCAACGCAACACAACCTTTGAGAAGCCATCATTATTAGCTTTATATATACTGTACCAAATCCAATTCTCCGCTGCAATTACTGCATAAAGAAGCGAAAACCCTGTTCCACAACACAATCATACCATCATTATTACTATCTCCTCATTCTCCAACCTGGAGTGGAAGAACAGCATGCATCTTTTTTGGAACTAAAACAAACAATGTGGTGATTCTTAGGGAGGGAATAAGAAGGTGCATCGTGCACCCTTCGGAGTAAAATCTGGAAGGCGTTCCTAAAGTGATAAAGTAGTTGTTTTGTGATTGATGATGATGATCTGATCAGTGACTCATTGCTGGACTCGTCTGTAGCGACATCCATTTAGTACGTTTGACGTGACTCTTCCAGATGATACAATCAAGTGGTCACACACTTCAAAATGGATAAAAGCTCAGAAGATTGAGAAAATTTGAGGTACTTCATCATTGCAGGGCTTAACATACGTTTAGTGCATAGATTACAAAGCAATTATAAACATGCATATTTGCTGAATGGAATAAGGAGTAAAAACAATAATTTGGGGAACTATGAGCATGACAATGGCCTCGGCGTCTGATGATAAGCCTTCCATGAGCAGTACCGGTAAGTTGTTCACCATGAATTTGCTTAAGGTACTGGCGAATCGGTTTGTATGGAGGGTTTGCTGGTGCTTTCTTTGTTAAGTAGGCCGTGCCAGTTTAGAAAAATAATAACTTTATAAATAAGAAACCAAGTGTATCTTGCTGGAGCGGTAATGAACTTATGCTAACAACTAGTTTGGGCTTTGTGTACGCATTCATCTATTGTAGCAGTCACTGTTTTGTTGGGCACATGTATGTACTTGCGAATTTTACAGGTGGTTGCGTAGAACGCTCAACTTTTATGTATTTTTACATTTTTATGATCCATGATCCCTTCTCACCCTATTCCTAGAACAGAGCTATGAACATAGCACATACGCAAGTCATTAACAAAAAAAACCTTCTTGTTTGTTGGATGTTGAACGAAAAATCCTAGAATGAAATAAACCTTCTTGTTTGTTGGATGTTGAACGAAAAACCCTGAATGAAATAAACCTCCAGTTCTTTGATATTTCGTCATCTTCAATGAACCTTGGATCTTTCCTTAACTGTTCTCTTAGTACTGGTATTACGCAGCGTGAGCAAACGTGCCATTTTCATTTCAATTCATGACTTATCTCCCTGAAAACCAATTTAAAAACCACTTACGTGGCAGATTTACGTATTTTTATGAACTAGACATTGATGAAATCTTATTCTGAGTCCACAAATGTATTTTCAGCTATTCTAAATTTTTTAACGTTCACATACATAGAGATTGTACAATACAATATGAAAAATTGACCTTAAACAAAATGATGAAATGAAACAGTTAAAATATTTCATTTGACGGCATTCGACAAGCATTCGTTTTGTATTGCAACATGTCATGAATAAAGAATTCATGTAGAATTGAATGAAGACATATTAGTTCTTGTTTTGTACAAACCTTATGTGCAATACATAATTCAATAGAAGGGAAAACAGAAGAACCATTGTCAATATTATCTCTCGCTATTTATTGCCACAGAAAAAAAACTTACAATGAAAAGATTAAATATTGGTAATAAATATTGAAGGCCATGAAATATCTATCTATATGCTTCAAAATTTCAGTAAAATAATCTCATGTCATAACACTCCTTTCGTTCTAGCTTTTTGAGATAACAAACAACAAACTTTATGAAGGGCTCCATTGTTTTAAGAACTTATATGAGAATATACGCCATATCTGGCCAAGGTAAACTTCTCCAAGACTTGAATACCAAATATCCAGCGACTCCTTAGCCTTTGCCCTTAAAAGTATCACGTGTGCTCCCCTAGTATGCCTGTGGTTTATAGGCTGTAAAAGTTTTTATACCGCACAAAGTTGAAGCAAAGAATTTCTGAATCACTTTCAACAAATAAGCCTTGCTTTGAGTTTGGATGGATTGCTAAAGAATGCACGTGGATTTATGGATTTAAAGGGTAACTCCTAGCCAAAAAAAATATATCTTAAACTCAAGGTTCTGGGTTTTTGTGGTTGATACACGGATTATTTTTGGTAGAACGCTTTCTGTTTCAGAAATGAATGTTTTCTTAGTTTGCACACACATTATGCAGCACCGTATAATTGTGCGTAAATTAACTAAAGTCACTATGATTTGAATCCAGTTAATGTTGTAAAAAAATTACTAAGGCTTCAAAAAAGGTTTAGGTGGAGTCTAATGCAATCTGCTTCTTTTAAAACTGTAGGTAAGCCTCCAGTTGCCAAGGTACATCCTTTAATATCCCAACCAACTGGTTGGAGTGGCAACACAGCGGCCCTCGAAAGTAACGGCGTCTCCATCACGGTCGTAAATCCGCGAAGCTCCAGCAGTGCTGTGCCACCCCTTGCTAAAAACACAACACCGCCCCCTTGCAACTCTAACGGTGTCGCGGCTAAAAAGGATGTCTCCCCTTCAGAATCTCCTCCAGTTCTAGAGGACTACAGTGGTATGTATATAAGCAATGTCAAAGCAATATTACCCATGAAAAATGCATGATATCTAAATGACCATTGAATTTCTATACCAGTTAAATGCGACAATTGCGGTCGACTGGGAGTCAAGAGCACATACAAAGTTAAACAAAAGAACTTTTGCAGTGTTCAGTGCTCTAGAACGATGGGAAAACCTGCAGATCGGGCTCCAAAGGCGCAGGTACGACCACACACCGCCATAACCAGTGATGCTGACGATGTAGATGGAGGATCATCACGGTGCTCCTCGCCGCAGGATGAGCATAGTACGGTGAGATCCTCATCATCAGCTTCGAACAGCGTCAATGACTATGATGCTGAAGGCGCACCGAAGAATAAAAAGAAGAAGGTGGAACTTGATCCCACCCATGACTGGAAGATCATGATCAAGAGCAATCCAAATTTCAAAGCTGCCAGTGTTGGACTAATGAAGCATGTAAGGAATAGGATGCGGTTGAAATGCGTAAAACTCGTTAAAATTTCCCTTTATAAATGTTTATTGAAACGTTCATTGCAGGCACCTCTCTCCAGAATGTGGGACAACGTTACAATAGGGATGAAGCTAGAGGTGGAGAATAAAGATATTGACCCGAGAAATCATCAGGTCGCCTTTTGGGTAGCTAGCGTCGTTAAAATACAAGGTAAGGGATGAAATGGAAGAGCAATGTTTTATGCATTTTACATTTGTTTTCTGTGCTAATCTAAAAAGTCATTTGTCTTGTTTGACGTGACAGGCTACTTGGTCCTTTTGAGATTTGAGGGATTTGAAAATGACTCTGAAGGAGATTTCTGGATTAATCTCTGTTCACATGACATTCACCATGTTGGCTGGTGTGCCAACAAAGGAAAACCATTGATTCCGCCTCGAGGTGAGTGCTCAAGGATTTTAAAAACCAAACAAAATTGAAACAATAATCCGAGCCTTAATTAATTTTAATTCGCGTTTCTTGTAACAGCAATATCACGCAAATTTACGGACTGGCGGAACTTCTTGGTAAATCGTTTGACTGGGGCGAGAACACTTCCGCAAAATTTCCAGCAAAAAGTCCAGAGTAGTTTAAAATCAAAATATGAGTAAGTCCCGTTCCAAATTTGGATACAAATTTTGTATACATTTTTAATCGTTCTAATAAAATTCTGCAATATGCAAATTCTAAAGGGTGGGTGACCAGCTGGAAGTCGTTGATAAAAACCGCATTTGCCAGCTACGGTTAGCTACAGTACGGAAAATTGTTGGACGCCGGCTCCACGTGGAATACTTTGACTCAACTGAAGACGGAGGTATACACTTATCTATTATTCGTGTTTGGGAAAGTTAAACTCAGAGAATGTGCTGACTTAACCAAATTCTGTAACAATTTCAGGCTTCTGGTGTCATGAGGAGTCTCGCCTAATTCATCCCAAGGGCTGGGCCAAAACTATTGGACATGAAATAGTTGCACCGCGTTCTTACAATCCTACCGAACTTCTTCCTACTCCCTATGACAAGGAATTTGAAGAGATGGACCTTCAAGTAGGTATGAAATTGGAAGCCATCGACCCCCTCAACCTTTCCGCCATTTGTGCTGCAACAATAAAGAAAGTTCTTCGACGAGGGTATGTCATGGTCAGGGTGGATAGCTACGAGGAGGACTCCAGTGCCGACGGCTCCGACTGGTTTTGCTACCATATTAGTTCTCCCTATGTTTTCCCTTGTGGCTTCTGTGAGGAAAATGGGATCACATTGACTCCACCGAAAAAGTGGGAGGACAACTTTCAGTGGGAAAGATATCTAACTGAGATTGGGGCCCGTGCTGCACCTGTGAAACAGAAGGTAACTTTCTCCCATCTAAAATGTGCAGCAAGAAATTATATATGAAAGCAAATGAGCATAATTTTTTGATTTGATTTCAGAAAGCGATTAATCATAAGTTTAAAGTTGGGATGAAGGTGGAGGCGGCAGATTTAATGGATCCTAGGTTAATTTGTGTGGCCACCATATCGCATATCGTAGGACGGTTGCTGAAAATCCATTTTGATGGATGGGAAGAGGAGTATGATCAATGGCTGGATGCCCGCTCCCCAGACATATATCCGGTTGGCTGGTGTGAGCTAGTTAATCACAAGCTTGAGCCTCCACGTGCTCCTCAAAAACCTTTACAGCCAGTGAAAAAGGGAAAGAAAGGGAAGAAGAAGGGGCCTGTTCGAGGAACTAAAATGCCTGGTCCTGGACGGTAAGTACTTTACTTTACTGTACTTTAATACCAACGTTTCGTTTACTCTGCTTTAAATACTTATTCGTCTTCTCATCTACAATGATTTTGAATCCATTTCAGACCTCCAAAATCCATCACTCCAATTCCTCCAGCTCCATCTCATGCAGTGAAAAAGTCTGCCCAGCCTAAAACGGTTACCCCAGATCCACTTCCTGTGAAAGCTAGCCCCCTTGCCGCAGGTCCACGGAGGAGTTCCCTTCAGCAACAAGCGGAACAAGCAAAGTCCGATCCGCAGGCTAAAATCAAGCCCATTGTTCGCCAGAACAGTGATGCTGCTGCTACTGCCGCTACTCCCCCGGATCTATCTGCTGTGAAAATGGAACCAGTAGTGACCAACGCCACCGAAACAGAATCTTTTGGGCTGGAAAATGAAAGTGTGAATGGCGGGACTCAGTTCAGCGAATCCGCAAAGACTGACATTGCTTCTAGGAAATCATCGACGGACACAGAGTCGTCCTCAACGGGAGCACCACCTAAAATTCCAAACCTGTCTGGTGATAACCCGGACCCGAGCTGCTGTGAAAATGTTGACGCATCCATTTGGGGACCTAAGGAAGTTGTAGCATTTCTGGATACCAATGGTTGCGGAGTTCACAGTGACGGATTCTTAAAAAATGTGAGATTGAAGGAAATCCCTACTTTTTACTTTCATTATAAATATCAGCATTGAATTTTGAAGTGGATGAATGTTTCTATTCTTTCAGAAAATCTCTGGTTCCTCACTTTTGGCACTAACAAAAGATCAGATTGTCATCCTTACGGGAATGAAGGTTGGACCAGCACTTAAGATACTGGCCTTGATTGATCAATTGAAGCGTTTTGTAAAAGCCCGCAATGCCTTAGGAAAATGATTAATCTTTATACAACTCGTGCAAATGGAGCTCCGGTGTGAAAGAATGCATCTAAGTATAGGCTTAACTAGTTGTAATCGTTTGTGTCTAGTTCTCTAGCAAATCACGAAAAAAGTACAGTTGCAAACTGCAAACCCTGTTAACATATAATACAATTTTAGTCGAGACGAAAGCCAAGCCCGTCGTTTCTCAGTTGGTGGCTGGGGTGCTAACTAATTGGGGAGTAAATGCAAGCCATGTATAAATCAACATCTTTTAAGCTCTCCAAATTTTCTTAATTTTACCCACACAACCTAAAGGTAAGTTTTTAATCAACGCCAAGATTTCTGCTCGAATTCGAATCACAGATTAGCTACCTATAAATTTTAGCGAAGGACATACAACGTCCCTTCCTTTTATTTTTGACTTTTACATAAATATTTTAACCACTACATTCTAACCGTATTTTATTATTTTTAGCCATTTTTATCTCGTTTTACCGTTTGTAAATTGATTTTAATTCGTAGCATAAACAAGTTAGCAAACTTGCTAATGTGTCCCGCAAACTGTAGTTCTGCAAAAGTAGGATGATGACGTGGGAAGTCCACAATAAGTAGCTTTTCCTCTGACGAAAGCAAAATAATACGAGTTGTTCCTAACCATGTAAATATTTACATATAACTATACATACCATACATGAATACGAAGCCTTAATTAACTGTTATTTCTACCATACTCTAGATAATATTCTATAGAAAAATATATTACTCCATTTATATTAGCCAGAGGGTTGTTACTTTGTTAAAGCTGCTGCTGTTGTTGAGTTGTTGGTAGAGCGCTGAGAGTTGAACATGCTACTTTGGGGCTCTCTGTGTAGAGCATGTTGTCGTTTGTCATTATTTTTATTTTTAAGACATTTACTAAAAGTACATTGTACCATACCATCATCATCATCAACTGTAGGACTGTATCATCATCTGCATGCTACAAATGAGAGAGAGATGTGATTATGTGATACAAAGCCTCTTCGTTAACCTGATTTTATTATTGTTAGTTTCTCGTTTCCATTCAAGTGCAACTACTTGTAAAAATGTGAAATTTACGCATAAAGAAATTACCATAACCAATTATGATTAATACTTTTGTAGTTTTGTCATAATTTTTATTCTTAATCCCCATTATACCATTATTACAATATAATATATCACATCAAATCAATCAGTATCACGATGAGCCTGTTTGTACGCCAATTTGAGTTGATAATATATTATTACCATGTTATAAACTGAGTTTGCATGAAGATATCTTGAATATTCAAGACAAACATTTATTGAGAATGAGTTATTATACTGTAGCTTCCAGTTTTGTCATTTATTAGTCAATTTACTATTTTACTAGGTTTAAGAATCATTTCTGTTTAAGTACACAAAGTGGTGTCCGCCCATGCGTTTGATTGTGCAAGATCAAGGGCATGCGAACTAATACTTTTTGATTTGATCTGTCTGATGTATGCGAGTCGTTTTTATAAGCAATAAATGCTACTGTACTGTATTCTTTCTATGTTTTTGACATACCATCAGCTATCTTTGCGTAGCGAAAGACGGTGAAAGCAGTTTAGTAACCCAACAACTGTCAGTGACATTTATTACAACTATTATAATATACAAATATATATTAACTTGACAGTTTACCTTTGAATAAATATATAAGAGGAAAAGTAAGCAGAACAAATCGTCTCATTTCATTACTCATCATAATTCATAATAATGTCTTCACATTCCGAATAAATTCACCTCGTTTTTTCATGACTTATGTTTTCTCTTTTAATTGTATTTAATATCAATTTTCTACCCTGCAGTCTCTGACATAACACCAACACCCCATATATTATGCATATGTGCTGCTGAAACCTAAGAAAAAAGAAGTAGCACAATCGTCGACTTGAGCCATTGTCTAGTTCTTGGAACCGAAAACAATGACTTTGACTGCTTGCATTTCATAGCAAGTAGTGGTTCACATATATATTTTTAGATACAAATCATACCATATTATATTGTCAGAAATAACTTCTTTACCTACGTGGATTTGCTAACATACGTGTAATTAATAAATCAAAAGTAGTCGAACCCAATTTTTTCAAATCTTCTCCATTTAAAAAAATTACTATTTGAATGCCATACGGTTCAGTTTATTTTTGATAATAGTAATTCTCGTATTCAAATAAGATTATTAGTTCCTTCAGCTTCAAATAATCTGATAGTTTGAAGCCCTCAAAATGTCAGAAGACATTATGGAAGAGCCGTTTATCCCTGAAAACGACTGGATACCATTTATAACATATCACCCAAATCGTATCAGAACTCCTAGTGTGGAGCATTTTAAACACGTAATAAAGCAATTACATGCAAATATATTTGAGGAAAATTGAAATCTTCGTGTAGCATGCCTTTATTTGCCCATTCTTAAACCTTTTGATAGGCCCCTCTCAGTCCCATATGGAAGGACTGTTTAAAGGTCGGTATACAATTTAACGTGAAGAAAGGCGGTGAAACTTTTTTCGAGGGTAAAAAACGGTTATATTGGCCTGCTAAAGCTATTCAATATAAGGGTAGGTTATATGCATTCGTTTTACGATATCCTTACCCGTTTTTATGAAAGCAAAACTGGGATTTATACTAAAACCTAGTACTTTATCCTATTCTCAAGGGTACTTTGTAAAGCTGAGGTATGTACGGTTTAAGAAGGATCCAGCCAACGATTTTTGGTTACACCTATTTTCTCCGAGGTTACAAGGTAAGATTCGAATGCTAGTTTGGTCGTTGAACCACCTTTCCAATACCATATAAGTTGACTGACGTGGTCAAGTAAAAATTTTATACTCAACTCAAATGACTCTGATGTTTTCGAATATATGTAGCTATGCCAGGTTCTGTAGATTCAGCACAGGCCATGGGAGCTATTAGACTCTTTGTGGAAAATCAACACTGGAACAATCAAAAGACACTGTATAAGTAAATGACTTATCTTACTCTCAGCAAATCTCATACTATTTTAAGTTTATAGTTGTGAAAATGGGCTAATTATAAATGTTCTCTATTTACGAGTAGCGTGGGACAGCTTGTAGAAATCGTGGACAGGGATAAGCTCAGTCAAATTCAACTTGCTGAAATTAAAAAGATTCAGGGTGGCCGTTTGTTCATTCATTATATTGATGGCCGTAAAGGTAGTTTTTTGTTTACGCTCTTGATTATTTCCGTTTCTTGCGTGATATTATCAGCTTCAAATTAAAATGACAATATCACGTCATCAGATCCAGGTTTCTGGTGCAGTACAGTATCCGACCTCGTTCATCCTCTGGGTTGGGCGAAAGCGGTGGGTCATGAAATCGTTGCACCACCCTCATATAATCCACCTACATTCGATCTACTCCAATATGAAAGGGAAGCCGAGGGGTGGGACATTAAAGAATTGATGAAGGTAGAAGCAGTGGATCCTTTGCGGCTTTCACAAATATGTTCTGCAACAATCACGAAAGTTCTAAACGGGGGATTCGTCATGGTGAGAATGGATTGCCACGTTGAACATACGAATGACACCGACTTCTGCTATCACATTTCGTCCCCTTACGTACTCCCCTCCGGGTTTTGCGAACGTCATGGCATTCCCTTGAAAATGCCAGAAGTAAAGGAGGAAATCTCTCAAGGAGAGCAATTGCCGAAATTTGTGGGCGCTCCTCATGATAAAGTGGTAAAACTATACACATTTCAGTTCCTTTTTGGGAAAATATAATATGAGTGAGTGATAATGGGTGAGCTTCTTAAATTCGTGCAGGTTGCGGTTGGACACAAGTTTAAAGTTGGTATGAGGATAGAGGCTGTGGATTTAATGATGCCTTGGTGGATAGGACCCGCAACCATTAAGCGTGTCATTGGAAATCTCCTTAGAATCAAATTTGATGACTATGAAACCGAATACGACCAGTGGATGTGGATACACTCTCCTGATTTATACCCTATTGGGTATTGCGAATATATTCAGCGTATTATGCCTAATGAAGATGATGAAACTAAACCAAATACTGAAATTCCAATTGACGAGAGCGCTTCTTCCGAGCGGTAAGTAAATATTGAGGACTTCAAATCCCAAATACACATCCAAATCAACTACATAGTTGTCTGTGGACAGTAGCTTACGATTAGATGAATGCATTTATCGCATGTGCTGATTTTGAACTATTAGGGTGGATAACTCTAACTTAAGTGCGTCCTCGTTGTCTCGTGAGAAACAAGCTGAAGTTCTTCCAATTTCG
>JAQGAP010002800.1:0-14056 GCA_034697805.1 Orchesella bifasciata | reverse complement strand
CAAACCAACGTGGGTCTATAATATATAATGTAAGTAGCATAACCGATTGAATCCTTTACCTATCGCTGTAGCTTGAAGCTTAAACTGCGGATGAGAAACTTTTTTAAAGGAATGCCCAACAACTACCACGAGCTGATCTCCGTCATGTGCTTGTTTTCTCTCACGGCAAGAAAAAAGGTATCCTTCTCAGGTAAAAGTGTGGAGTGTGTACTACCGGTTTACCGGTTGATGAGGGCTTGCTCGCTATCATTTAGAGCGTTTTCAACCCATCATAATTCATCATTCACGTTTCTCCGTTCAATGAAGGCACGTACCCGACTGTTGTCCATCTCATCTCAATAATCCCCTCGTATCAAATCAGCGTTTGTGGAGCAGCGTCACATCACCCATACACAATACTCATCAGATCAAAGACTGCCTAATTTTCCAGTTTACTAATCAACGTGTCCGTTCATATTTCAACACTGGTTTCCTGTTTCCAAATGTTCTGATAAGAATATCTTGAATTTGTTAAAAACTTTTGATTAACTCAAGTGAATGTTTGTGTTGAAACAATAAATTTTTGAAAATGAGTGTTCATCAAAACGGTTACCCACAAGACGGGTATTCCTCCTACAATAGTTATTATTATTATGGTCATCCTCCTCCCCCTCATCATCAGCCTCCCCATGGACCTATTTACGATGAATCTTACGTAAATACAAATTACTGGGCAGAGGAGGATGAATCATATAGCAGCAGTTGTCAAAGTGGCAGTCCGGGTGAGCCGACATCAACGCCTAGCACATGCTCTTCCAAAGACATTTACGAAGACAGTCAAAGACATTCCCTAACATCATCACAGAACATGGATATCAAACCATCACTAAGGCCATCACAAAACACATCTATGCCACTCAGAAAGAAAGGCGTGGGAGGTCGAAGGAAAAATGAAAAGCCACCTACTCCCGTCGTTCTCAAGAAGAGGCGTTTGGCTGCTAATGCAAGGTAAAAAATTAAAACTTAGCTTACTACTCTTTCGCTTATAATAATTAAGGGACTCTTTAGGAAACAGACATAATAATTCATACCAAAAAATGCCTGGAATTCACTGTAGCCAGTATAATACATAGGTATCACGTTGCCCCAATTTCGGTTCATTACTGGAATACTGCTGCTGGCAGGTTGTTTGTTGATGGGATATTACATCCAATCATTTCATTGTTAGCAAATCATCTTCAATTACATTCTACGAGCTGAAAGCCAGTACGCTCACTTTTCTCCCTTCTGTCTGTGGCAAAATAATTAATTTTTATGTGTGATTATTATTATGCATTTTTATACCCCTCGTGTGCACAAAGCCAGTTCCAGGGAGGTCTCTCACTCTCTCTGTAAGAACCCTGCTGGTTCAAACTCTGGATCCTGCTAAGTTTTTTGCATAGTAAGTATATAATGAGGGGCCTAATGTAAATTAGGTCATTTTTTTGATTGAGTTGCGTGTACTTATCATTTCGCATGTTGGATATGGACTTTCCATGAAACAGGTAGCAAAATAGCAGGTTGGATGAAGCAATGTAAAAGTAAACATGCTGACAGAAACTACGATGCTGAAACAGGGGCATTTGGAAAGGACAATGTAATTAGCGTCATCTCCTCTGAAATGCTCAACCACCCATAATACAGGGCCATTGTCAATCATATCAGTGCATAAAATTAAAACTTAAAATTTTTTAATCAAAGCATTTTAGCGTCTTCATGTTAGCGTATCATAATGAAGAGAAAAAAAACGTTAACGATTAAAACAGTCAGTTGGCGAAAATTCCAGGAGCATATGATTCCAGTAGGAACATTTTGAAATAATTACACAAGGCTAATTACAGAGAAAGGGATTTACAAGATGAATTCAAACGCGTGCTCTTCAGAAAAACAGCAGACGGTGACATTCGAACTGCTGACTCCATATCGAAAGCACCATGTTTCTTTGATACACAACACGTAACGCCAGAGACGCGCATGATATCATGTATTTTTTCCGTAACTGGTTTGCAAATGCAGATCAAAAGCAAGTGGTCGTAGTTTGTGCTTCATTATTACACGTAAAAATCCTTCCGTGTTCTAATCACCACCATTGATCTGCTGGATATTTAATTACCTATTGAGCATCATATGGCATAAGACTAGCTCTCCAGAGATAAAAAGGAGTAATTAAAATTTTACCCAGTGCAAAATCAAGTATGCAATCATTGCATGTTGAATTGAAAACAAAAAGTCTTCGATTGAAGGATTCTATTGCAACTCAACTCACTAATTATCATATATCCCTTTTACCTTGACTGAATCCAGGCCGTTCCTTAATAATGTTATTATGTCCCATAACGAATAGTTATGTATTTAAGTACAAGAGGAAATCAAAGGCTAAATTAATGATTAAGAGTCATTCTGCATAGATAGAAGGAAAATCATGAAAGGATGATGATCATGATAAATAGAAACTGCATATAAATTTTTGGAGAAACTACATGGGTAACCCTCGGACGGAGACTCCTCATTTTCCTGCTGAGCAAGTATTTCTTGCGGCACATCAAGTGAATGAGGGACAGAAGGTTGTAATTAAGTTGTACTTTTTGGGGCATTTAATAACTATTGTGGCTTAAGAACATTTTTTCAACTATATGAAAAAGGACCATATTTTACGATACATATAAAACTGTACACACTAAACTACAATTCTTTTCGGAATTTTTGAATTGCTTCTTGAAAGGATTAATGGAGCAGACCAGACCTAATAATACATACTCCAAAAAACTTTTCTTAAAATCTCTTGTTAATCATTTACAAATAAAGTGTTAAAACCTGTTGAAAAAATGAGGTATCATGTTGGGAGTATCCCACTTGAAAATGTTTTGGCACTCTTGTTTTCATATTTGCTTTATTTTTTCCTGTGAATTTTTAGGGAAAGGAGAAGAATGAACGGACTGAATGACGCGTTTGACCGTTTGAGAGAAGTCATTCCTTCCTTGGGATCCGATCATAAACTTTCAAAGTATGAAACGCTTCAGATGGCCCAAACCTACATCAATGCGCTGAGAGAGCTGGCAGGCGCACCTAAGCTGAAGTAAAACTCTTTTTTTTTTGTTATGTAACAACAACGTCATGAAAGCCGTCAACAGTCGCATAATTACAGGAACGGCAAGCGAAACGACATAAACTCAACTGTTGCATGGAAAAGCATCTCAATAATAATGATATAAATACTTAACAGAGCTAGAAAATAATTATATTTTATGCAAAGACGGAAAATTTCATTCCTTTTTAACTTATCATCAGAGCAACTTGAAAAAAAAGTCATGTTGGTTTTCAATCCGATGACATTCATCGTTCTAAACTAATCTTAATGGAATCTGTAGTTGAATCGGATGGGGGAAAGTGAGCCAATGAATGAACCAAACATTTCTTCTCCTATTGTGCCTTAATGTTAACGTATATTACTGAATAAATGTGTAAAAATAATGTCACTCATTCACATACTCTGTCCTTCACTTGTCGGCGATGACAAAACTGCCAAATAAATAAAGAAAGATGAAACTTGTTATATAGTTTTTATATTATTTTTCTATAAGTGGTAATAAAGAGTGAATGGTTCTGGTTCAGTGTACCTAAATGTGTGTGCCTGCAGTTGTATTTTGTAATCAAATTCAATGTTGTCTGTCTGTATTAATTTTTATGTACAGAATGTAACATGGTTGCGTAACAAAACCTCTTGCAGCTTATATCCGGTACTTGACGCTAAAAAATTGTGCAAATATTTGATCATTTCTCGAAAACTTTCTATAAATGATAAACGTTGTCAACAAATTGTGATTTATTGTAGGGTAAGGTTTTTAGTATTTAAGATAGCAAAATATGTATTTTATTACGATATACTGTATACGAGTTAATTGTTATATGATATGATGTATAAATAAATACATGAATCGTCTACCTCTTAAATGAATTTACACAAATTAAAATTTACTCATTGAACGTCACCCCATGTAGCTGATTTAATTTCATGATTGCATCATCCAATTCTAAAGTTCGTTAATGGATTTGCTTCATGCATACAAATGCTCGTAGGTAACGGAACATTTCTCACAAGAACTTATATGAATGCATTTATCGAACACATAAATAGGAAGGATGCAACCGGAAGGAGGAAATTTTGGTAGTTGGGCTTTATGTTGCTTGATTCGTTGTTGAATTATTGCCAAGTGTAGAAAGATGTTAAAAAAGGTTTTGTTTCATCTAATACTGGAAAGCAACGCATTACCATTTCGAGAAAAATGGCAAGTAAATTTCGATATGGTGGGAAGTAGATTAGAGTTCATAAAACAGCATCATTTCATGAGTCAAACAGGAAAACGGAGCCACGCGACCAGCAGAATGCCCGTGTAATGCCAAAGCCATATAATTCCATCAACTTTGATCTTATCTCTCTCGACGCACATATGCTAACAGGAGGACCCTGTCTAGAAAGCAGTGGCGCAGGTACACTTTACAACTTTACTCCCCCTCCAACCCTAATAATATGTCGTTGCATGTTCATTTTAATGTATTCTGTGTTTTATATACATATACGCATTACACATTTAAAGTATATATCCAAAGTTTGGTCTGATACATTAGAATTCGGAAGTTGATGCTCGTCAGAGATAAAAATCAAACAAGTTGTACTCAACCATCGACAAAAAGTAGCACCTGAGAGAAAGATGATTCTCTCAATATATACGGCTCAATATAAGAACATCCCAAAGTGACGGTTCAATTCATTTCAAAGTCAGTTTCTTACCTTATGAACTACTTTATTCACCTTAACCTTCCAAAGTCTCTCTCACACACCTTTGTTTCTTTGCCTCGTTTTTGTGCAAGTCTTGCATGCATCCCTAAAATGATTAAGGGTTGCATAACAAGGGCCGCCATGTAATTGGCGACGAACCTTGTGTAATGTATTCTCTATCCGTCTTTTCTTTCTGATCCGATTCCATCTATTAATACATTACGTATGTATGGATATGGATGCATGCATGCATTTAATATATACATTTGTACCTATTCGTGAGTGTGAGATTTGAAAACCTCAACCCTGACCATCCACAATATTATGTACCAATCTTCCCAATTCAAAAACAATAAATTGGTTCTTCTGCGATTATGAAATTTTTTGTTACAATAAAGACGGCAATTACTCATTCTTAACAATGTAGACATTTATAATTTGAAACAAGGTTTGTAGAAGTTTGTTATATTTTGATTGTGAAACATGATTTTTTATTGCATAAAACCCATGATTGGGGGTAATACAGGATATTCTGGAGGAAAGCATCTGAAAATAGAATCAATTCATCTCAACTTCAACCCTTTTTGTATGAAAGGGAAAATAATTATTGGAAAATGATAGCTTCCGTATTTAATTCAATTTTATCCAACCAATTCATTAGTTTTGGTTCCTTTCCCAAAAGTAGCATCCCCACATAAATTTAGCCTAACAAGAATGGAAAGTGGTGGTGTAAATCCGAGAACGGGATGGATAAATGATACTATATGCACCGAAGAAATTGGTCTATTAGGGGCTCTAAGTAGCTTCACGAACATGTAATTTCCATCCATTTTGTGGTCTGTTCTAATTAACGTTTTGATTTATGAAGCTGGGAAAATGTCAGGATCTGAGAAATGCATTTGTTAATATTAGACCGTGTATGTATATAAGCTGTCTAAAAGTCAGCAGACAGGATTTCACTTCACGTCACCACAACCAAACGGATTACTTTTCTTCAGTCAAGTCAACCCTCTTTCACCATAATGTTTATTAAATATCTTTACACAATGTATAGCTCTAAAGTACTTTTCCAACATGATATGATAATGTATAAACGTCGCATTGCCTGACTGTGATTCGTTGCATAATGTACACATTTCGTTGAGTGATTGCATGCATAATATGCATGCTATCATCCTGATCATTTATCAAATCAATGATTTTTCATAGGGAATTAGAATTAAGTGAAGAAAAAATATCTTGGTCCCTTTTTCACTCTCGCTCCCTTCCTCAAAACAGAGTGCAACAGTCAGTTCAATGGCAGTCATTCTAAATGGATTTAAATGACTTGAGGATGCTAAATTACATAATAATAGAAATCGTGGGACTATTTGTACAAATGTTTTCATGGGAAGTCATCCCGTCATATTTCCACCGACATCAATAACAAAAAAATTTATCCTCATCCTTTTATGTGGATTTTCAGTTTCTTGTTGAAAGGATGGATGCCTCATGACGTTGACGGACAAATTACCTGTCGTTTTCGGCTAAAAAATGTATGGACTCTGGGATGATGATGAGAAGAGATTCACAGTGAATGGACAAAAACGTCCACTGGATATTTATTATTTGACATTCATCACGTATTTTACACCTGTACTGCATAACCTCTAATAAAAGAGGATGATGATAAAAAGGCAACTTTCATTGATAATGATAACACACAACAACACTCAAAATAGAGGAAACATTTAAAACACACAATGAGCTGCAGTTCCTGTTGTGACTCTTCCACAATACGCAGTCCCTTCACAATGTATCAAGTTTTATTTTGGTAAGTTTTGTAGAAAAATGATATAGTATTTAACTCTCTTGAGTTCTGTAAGGGATCCAGAAACTTGAAGGTAACCACAATAGCAATTCAAGCAGGGAAGGGATCTGGTTGGAAATACTATGTATTAAAATCTCGAGGGCTCTCAAAATTCAAGAATTAAATGACTTTACCAAAAGTCACCATCAAACCATAACTCTGTAGAATCCTAATTGGGCATGTGATTCAAGGTTAATTTCGAATTTTTAACGTGATGATAATAAGCACAGTGCTACATAATATCTATATTTTAAAATCTATTTGGTTTTGACATTTCAAGTGGACAATTACCTCATCCTCTTGGGATTCACTTGCTACTTGCTCCCCTGTATCTTGTTTTACAAAAAAACGGTAGGTTTAGGTTTCTGTCAAGTCATTCTTCTGCATAGTTTTGATGAAGGGGTGTAATACAAGTGTGATTTCTGATTTTAACAGAAATCTTAAGAAACCCCATGTACCGAATAAAAGTATTTTGAACTTGCAACTGCGTAAGGTAGCACTCACAAAAAAACCAAATTGATGCTATTATGCAAAAATGTTGTTAGAAAAGAGGTGGTTCACACAATTGGAAAAAAAAGTTGAGAAGAATGAGAAACGGAGATGAACTTCATTCTCAGAAGGACTACCTGCACTGATTGTGTGAACCAGCAGAAATTTGGAAACAAAGGGCTTATTTAAGAGTTACGTTAATTGAGTTAAAACGTTATGGTTGAACTTGAATTATTCTCAAAAAATGGTCATGATGTTGATGATGGCTAAAACATATACAATAAAGTTATCTTTTTGTTTCATCTTTTTCTGGTAAATCACCGTCATCATCATCTCGTGATTCAATAAAATAGAATTTGGGGAGTATGAAACAGAAAAAACCGTGACTGCCACTGTGACTCGAAAATCCCTTTTCGGAAACAAACAAATGATAAAGCTTGAATTTCTTGTGTTAAAATGCACAAGACAAGTTGTGCATTCTCATTATTATTAGATTATAACAACTTTTCTCTTCTCTATCAAAGTCTTTATGAAATGGGATAAGACAAATCCGGTATTTTCTAGGAGGTTTGCTTACACAAACTACAATATAGATTGAATTGAAAAAGGTAAATGCATCCTCCGTCTCATCAAATCAGAGAACGAGAATACGTCAGTAGTGTGTATCGTACACATATATATATACATTCGTTAAATCCAGCTAGGTACATTATCTGCAGTGCCTATATGTGCAAAGAATGACTGACAAAAACAAGAAGCAAGTTGGATGGAAACGACGTAATAATGATGATGATTGAATAATAGAGTCGACACCTCGGTGATCGACGGAAGATGCGGCACGACGTCTTCTCTTCTTTCTTCTTCTCGAGACATGATGAGCTTTTGAGCTTCTGGTCTTGTTGTTTCTCCCTATAGTTTTACCCTTTACGATAAGGTTCTCTCTGAAATGGTGTGCTATGCATCTATATAGCCTCTTTTGCATGAAGCCAGATCAGCTATCAGCTTTAGCTTTGGAGCTATACCGAAAAATCATGCAGTTTTTGAAACAAGGTATGCATGCTTGTTTTTTGTGCTGCGTCATCCCAAATGCTCTTCTCCCCTTTATCTCCCATGTAACCAACACTAATTGATGAAGCTGAATTGTTGTTGAAGGATTCTCAGACATGGTTGTGACAGAAAGTAATCAGTTATAGGGCTCACTTCGCTTTTCAGCCGTTTTATCATATTATCAGTTTGTCTTTTCAATTATGGATCATTCTCCCATGTGCTCAAAAAACTTCAAATACCACGCATTTTTCTCTCGATCCGAATTATAAACGCTACAGTCTACAATCATCCATAAGCACACATATTAGTGCTTATCACAATCCAGAAGTAATGTTTTCTCTAGAAAATGCAATCCCTGGAAATGTGCTCATTCATTACTCATCTCAACAAAAGTGCTGAATTGGATGGTACATGATACAAGAAAAGAAATGATAGGCAGTTAAACAAAATTTACAAATGAAAACTGGTAATACTTTCGCGAGTATCATTCAATACAACCTTACAAGTCCACTGGGTATTTAATTGAGAATTCGTGGAATCAAGATAGCAAATTCGGGTAAAATCTTCAGTCCTAATAATTGCACTCATTGCTGATTGTGATTACTAGGCTAGATGGAAGGAGAAAGGAAGTGCGTATTACAGTTCACTTGATTTCATAAAGGAGTACATATATAAAGTGATGAGATATCATACTGAGATGTAGACGTATTACTGAAAAGTATAGCAGTTTTTATTTCTTATTCTGGTACAACGCATCCCTTTTGATGAATACCCCATGCAGAGCCTCTATCATCTCTATTTCTTTATTGCTCACACACACACTAATATCATGGATGGACTTAATTTCCACGGAAAAACGAAATAAAGAAATTGGATAAAAAGCAAGAAAAGTACACACACACCTGTAATTCACGACAAAAACCATCTCAAGCGTTCATGTAATGTTTGCATGTGGCGAAAGAAAAAGGTACAAAAAGTAGTAGAGATGATGATGAAACAGAATTAGAATTGTTGGAAGGAAACCCCTTTCTTTGCGATGTACATATGATGGATCATTATGATGATGTTATTTATCCTGAATTTCCTCCTTCACGAGCATCCATCCCAAATAAAGTAAGTAGAAAACAAGTAACCACAAAAGTAATAGGTTTATAGCTTGAAGCTGCCCATCATCAGATCAGAGACACTGTAATTCTTTTAATGAAATGCCCAATCTTTTTTTCTATCCTTTAAAAAAGGAAATATTTGCTGGAGATCATCACAACTTAAATGCATACGTGTGTTGTAGGAGACTGTCTGAAAAAGAGCCTTGAAGGGTCTTGCACAAGTGTACATATTTTTTACCAAAAACTTTTTCACAGTCGCCTACTACAACAACTTGACCCAAACTCTCCCAAACTTTAGTAAAGTACCATTTCACTTTTTGTTGTGATGTTGGCTGCAAGCGTGCGAGTAATGAGAGATAATGCTGTTTTTCTTAAGTAATTCAATGCGGTCACCATAATTTTCTTCCAAATCAATAATACGTACATTTCCAGCTTTTGCAATCATCCATCCAGCAATGAACGTTTGCGTGGCTGATGATTGCCGAAGTTTAGGCTTATTTCCAGAGAGAGAGAGAATCAGCTCAGAGGTAGAGCCGGCTTTCCTAAGTATGCCCCAGTCCACTCCGTCTAAGAAGTTGCTACTAACTTGCATTTCTTATGAAGAAATGGGTGAATATGAAAAGTTGCCTACTTTTTGCCAAATCTGTTATCTTCGATTGAAAGGATTGCTCTTTCTGGATCTATTGGTATCCATCTAAAATGACTGCGACACGCTATCATTTAGTAGTTTTGATGATGGGCATCTATCTTGCAGAAATGCGGTTTGGTTTCTCGTCCAAGAAAGAATGAGAAGATGTTTTTACCTGAAACTACGCTTCGAGTTTGAAGAAACCTTTCGGTCTTTTGGTAAAACAGCGACTAGTATTATTTAGTATTCATTTTCAGTCAGTGGATCAGCCACTATATAAGTACGTATGTATATATGTATGTATGTTGTATGCATTTGTATATTATTTAGCTGTCAAAACAATCAAACTCAAGTAGTAATTTGTCTGGTGACGGAAAATGATACTGACTGCAAAAGTTTTTGTTTCTGAATGAATATATATGTTTTACACTCAGACTGATCTCCATGATCATAGCTACCGATTTGTATATGTTCTTTTGCTAATTCCGATTGTGAATTCCTTCCTCTTCCAGCGATATAGTCAAAGGCGAGACACTATTATTATTTCATTTAAGAAGGGGGTTCGTCTTACATTTGTGGAAATGCATGCATGCTCACAACCATACAACACCTTGTATATTATTAGCAGAAAAGATGAATCCGTCTTTGAGTAGTTAAATGGCAACCTTTTACTTTCATTCGCACCTTTTTCCCAGCCAGTGTACCTAAACTTTATCAAAGGAATCATTGCTTGCCTTGTTCAATTGTTGTTTGGTTACTTGTATTACACAGCAGCGACCACTGCAAAAGAAACGGTTTTTGGCCGTGGCTACACAATAATCGATCCAAAATGCAATGGACGCCTGCATTACTACATTTATAGCCCATTGTACCTAACTATTCATTTACATGTCCAGGTTATAATTATCAGGGTCAAGGAAACTTAACACGATGCTGGGTTGTAGTAGCAAAAGAAACATGCACTCGTCGCTTATAACGAAAATATATTATTCTCGAAGAAGAAGAAGAAGAAATTAATCCTATACAGTCATGCAGATTGCTAAAAATTTCGCATCATACACGTTTTCCTAGTACGGGATCACTCCACTGTTTTCGGGGTAAATTAGTACACGATAGCTAGTGATTCATCATATCACCATCATCATCATCCCTGTGATCATTTTAACCATTTTACATTTTAATCGAAGTATTTGATCTAATTGAATAAAACTGGTTTCATTTTTCCTGTCTTGCAGAAAAACATATCTGGCAAGATTTGGACGGAACAGGTAAAATTATATCATTTACCAGTTTTCCCTACCAACTTGAGTTAGAAACCCACCCCAAATTTTAATATACAAACACAACACAACTCATTTTGGTGACGGGAGTTGATTTAGGAAGTATAATAATTGAGTAATGTGAATATTTTCTCGTTTTCCTTTTTCCATTGCAATCATCATTTTTTTTGTCAGCAACTAAAGCAAATACACCGAATAAGTGAGTAACTATCAGAGAGAGGAATGGTTTTGGCTAATATTAAAGGATATAAAACACAAAAAAGTAGCACGGAAAGTACTCGACTTGCGTTTCGATTCCGGGTGGTCGACTCATCTCCATCGTGTCATCAATTTGGTTTGAGGAAGAAGATGGCATACCATTGGGAATTATAAACTATTAACAGAGAAAAGTATATCAAACCTCAACTCTTGAATTTATTTATCTTGCTTTGCTATGATGTACTGGAAATGTGCATAAAGTAAAGCAAACAACAACTAGTGTAATTGTTATAATGAAGACGATGATCTTCATAATCATGGTTTTTTGTACAAAATGAATGAAATTGTGAAAACCAAATCATTCACTTGAGTTCACTAAGCTACACCACTGAATTGTCAGTCATGCATCATAAAAAATGTGTGAAATGTGAATTAAAATGCTGCTACTATCCTGCGTTGATGCAGTAATCTAAACAAGTCATGTTTATTGTGAAAGATATATACCGTTGTGTGGCTTTGGACTTGATGTGTAGTAGTAAAAGTAGAAAAATCTACTTGTTGTGTGCCGTACACATTACATCATCAGTCAGCATCAGCACACTTTATTTTTATAAACGTGAAGTAAATATTGGGTTTTTATTGTGATCTGTGAGTTGAGTCTTATTACATTCTTTAGTGTACGGAAAAGCTCAAGGAAATAATAATCTTATGCACATGGTTGATCTCCACGGAAAGACTGTCTCACGTTTCCCCTGAAAGACGTATAAGGAAAAGGTACATCCGAAGGAAAGGGATGCGAGTAAAACATCATTGACGAGTTCATAAAAGCTCCGTTCGTCCAACGATTATATTGTGCGTATTATGTCATTTTCAATGCTAAATAAACATTTTGCCAGGCTTGTTCATTTTTTTCAAGTCCAATCCAAACCAGTAGAATGGAATCAGTCAGTGGAAAAATCAAATTCTCATCATCTCCATTATTATCATCTTATTTTTTTATTTGTACGTTTCCATTAAAGTGTCATTATCCTAATAAGACTTTTGCTACACAAGAAGCAGATTTAACGAAGCTTGAATAAGTATCTTGGACCAGAGAAATGCATACGTGATTGGGGGTGCAACGGAATTTTCGCCATGTAAATTTCATACTGTCTGCGTGGCATGCCTTCTCTAGTGCTTACCTTACTTACTTACCTTGCAGGTGCTGTACCCAGTAGTTGCGTGTATTTATGTGAGTGCATATTTCCAAAAAATTAGTAAAACTTTACAAGGAAATAAATGTCAATAGCAAACCAACTGCCGAGACCCACCGTGGCATTGAATTTAATAAGGGATGGTCTTGCCGTGGTATCAGAGGTGGGTGTGCGTCTGTTTCACATTAAATGGTGTGATTTTATTACACCAGACTCATCGTGAGCTCATGCTAATGCTAATCACAAGCGCAAAGGAGGAAAATTGGTACAACTGCAACAAAAAAGCAAAAGAACTACCACCAATTTGCTCGTTTACTTGGGATAAAATAAAGACAACCAAACCAGTCCATATAAATGTTCAAGGAACATGCATCTGCTCTAAAATTGCTCATAAATATAACTGTTACGGAGCGGCTGCATTTTGGTTCATTGGTGGTTTGATGAATTACAGATATCATTTTTAAAGATGCTCATATATAAATTATCATTCTCACGAATTCCAAAACTCAGCTTCTTTTTATCTCTAATTTCTATCAACATGCAAGCTTCGGCAGAATTTTTTTTAGAAAACAAAAAATTAAGCATTACAAAATCAGGAAACAATTCCTTTTATTTAAGAACATATCATTTGCAGGGCCGAAGATCATTTTCTCTTTAGAAAATATTCTTCCGAATGAGACGAGCACAAGCCTGCGTGGTTATTTTCAGCTTTTGTAATAATAAAATTGTACGAAAATTGCTCAGTGAGCTTTTTACCCTCATCATCAGTTTACATTATAAGTACAATAGCGTGAACAAATGTACGTTGGAAGTTTGTTGGATGAACACAGAAGGAAACAAGTTAGCTCTAGTTATTTTGAGCGGATCGATTATCTATAGGAGACTCTGTTTAGGGGTCATTTTCAAGGGCCCACCTTAATTTCAATTGCTATCATCATGATCGATTTGGGTTGAGCTGAGTGCAGCTTGCTCTCCCGGTTTAGCACAAATTATTCAGTTTATTTGTAACCAACAAGTTTTTTTCTTCCTAGCTCGTTTAATCTTGGTAGGGAGGTACGGATGTGAGTCAAAAAAGAATAAAAGGATGAAATGATTAAAACAGGCAGAGTTTTTGTGCTCCGTTATGTGCCTTTTTATAGAAGTGTCATGCAAGTGAAAACACTGGAACCCCTAAAAGGGTACATGGTACAAGTTAGTTCCGGTGCTCATCACACAAAGTTATTAATAATTGGATCGTGTACCGAAAAATGTATAGCAAAGGTGTATACAAAACAATTAAGGGAAAAGCGTATGAGAACCTAAAGTTTGGCCTTCCTTTGTATGTAGGCATGTAAATGTAAGCGCATAATGTATAAATAAATTTTTAACCCACCAAGTTTTATTAAACATTTATCGCATGCGTGAATATCAAAATTTTTGGAAAAAACAACCATAAACTCGCTTGCTAGTAGCGACTTGTATCTACTAGTTT
>JAQGAP010002799.1:0-14061 GCA_034697805.1 Orchesella bifasciata | reverse complement strand
CGTTTATTGAAATAATGATCAACTTGTTGATGGTATTTTTTGGAACATTTTGGCATCTCACGACGTCATGTGTTGACGACGAGACGAAGTCATGCAATCACTTCACATGAGTGTTTACTGGAATAAAATTTGCATATTATTTATGCATCCTTTTATTTTACACTGGTAATTGATGTAAAAAATTTGAAAGTTATTAAGTTCTCTAGAACTGCAACATTTACATATTGGTTGAATAATAGAATGATGTATTTTAACGTGGGATGTGATGAGTTTCATTTATTTCAGCTTACATTTCAAAAATAGTGAGCAGCAGTAGTAAAAACACGTTGCAAAAACCAGTCTGCCTTTTTGTCACTCTGTAAATTCATGTTCATAACATCAAAGTGCTTACGTATATTGGTACACCCACAAATTTATGACTACATTAGCAAATATTACAAACAAAAACGTTGCATCTCAAAAGTTGTTGAATGAAAGCTCATCCAATTGCTGAACTTGAACTTATAGGTACAGCCAGAGAATGATGCTTATCTTCTAAATTCATTTTTATGTCGACTGACTGTGTCTTAAAAAAGTAGACAGGAGCATATATTTCAACTGCACGTGCATTGCTAGCTTTACGACTATATTCTTCGATGTGATGACCACCGCTTTTTTATGACAAGCATGAAATTTGGGGCGTTAGATCAACCGGTTCAATCAGAAGCAGCAGATGAAGGTACTAGCTCACATCTTGAGAATTTGTCCTTTTCGAGGAAAATGGTATCAATTATAATTCTCCTGGTTATTCACGTCGAAACTTGTACAACTTGAGAAGATGCATGAAACAACGTGCGGCACAATAATTGTTGTTTTGATAATCGGCCGAGTTGATAACATTGAGCTTCAAATATTATAGCAGCCCTTGTGCTTAAGCTTATGCACACATTCCCACATGGTGGTTGTTGACCGGTTCGAGTGTTTTGGTACTCTACTACTCTGAGAACTAGTGGATTGATGTGTCATTTAAATCAGGTCTTATGTGTTCTGATATGCGTGAAATCTGTCCTTTCCCTCTCTCATTTTCTGTTTAAAGAGTTAAGTTAACTGTGAACCAGTTAAGTTGGTACAAGTCCAAAAAGCTTAATTTAATTTCGTCTTTTTTATATTATTGCTGACATTTTAAAGTTGGGAATTGAATCTCTCACATATTACACACGTCGATCTGTCTGTCCTGGTCAATTATTCGAAGCGCTTTGCGAACATGAAAGAGTTGCAGATAATGCATCTTTGCTATATCTGTTTAATGTTTTAATGTGGGTTGGTTTTGAATTGAATGTAAGATAATCTCGGACAACTTGTCAAAGGAAAACATAGGGAAGAGGCGTGCTACGTTTGTGGCTTAGTGAATGGAAGGCATGGCATCAAATTCCTTCCTATTGACTGTAGATATTGTGTATAATACTACAACTGCACTATATTGATTGAGTGCTCCTCTCATACTTGTTTGCTGGCTCATTTAACAAGCTGATATAAATGAGCCCACTTGACTTTATTATTGCTCTCTGCTGCATAGGTTATATTGGGTTCAGAAATTGGCCACTTGTGGGGCAGAAATAAGCATCTTCATTGAGAGCTGAATGTGAGCTTGGAGAGCTCATATTTCAGAATGTGGGCTGGGTGGGAGAGGCACGATGTACAATCATATTATGATAAGCAACGGCTTGTGATAACACGATGATGATGAGTGACTGAATTTTATAAACAAGGTAAAACAATAAGAACACTTTGTTATTGACCAACGAGGGTGTTTAAGTGACACTGTGAATGACTTTTGGTGTTCTCCTTTTCCCATATCACGTTCATTACAGTAACAACAACCTTTCCATTCATTTTTAATTGATCATGCCACTTTTCAACTTTGGGAAAAAAATCATGTGTAATTAGATAGCATACAAATTTCCAACCCTATTCAGTAAGTTATGCAACACAATTAAAGGCTAATGAATTCCTAAACGGTCAGAGTCAAAAGTCATGAAGTCAATGGAAATTACGTGACACGGTTATATCAAGCTCAGCCAAGGTACAACTAACTGGATGTGAGATTAATGGGTGATATCACATATCCACATCCTTTTCTGCTGAGCTGAAGCAGACTGTGAAAGGGTTTTCAAGTGGGGTGATAATGATAATATATATCACTGGCTTTATTGTGAATGAAATAAATTTCAATGACTTTTCAATATTATGCTCAACATGTCCAAGAACTTGTCGAGACTCATTGCCAAAAACCCAATCAAACCACATCCGGATCACAAGTGTAAATGCTTTTAGCTTTATATAATTCTGGCTAATCAATAAAAGTCACTTTCATGCTCTGTAAAAACTCTTTATTTTGTTGGGTTGGGATAAGTTGGGAAGATAGACATATAATAACTCTTGTTTGTTGAAGTTTATTTTCTTGAGAAAACCTCAGAAATGATTCATATCATGTCTCACTGTCTTCAAAGTATGTGTACTCTCAATTACAACCATACATCATGTTCCATCACCCAACCAAAATGTGAGTTTAGTTTTGACACACCACCACAGTTGAAGTTGAAACCACTAACATTGGTTATTAATAGCCTAGACCTGATCCTACGCAAGAATTTGTGCATTATCTGAGTTGTTAGATAAATAGTTGCACTGCCACATTCTTGACTTCCTTTTAGCCCTTGGCCACAATGAAATTAAATTTTGAGGAGGAAAAAGACATGCATATTTTTAAGCGATGTTGTTTCTGATGAAATTCTTGCATTTAAAATTACATCAAACAAGTGGAGTGGAGAGATATGCCAAACGGAGAGAGAGAGAGGAAAAGTTTGCCAAATCACTTTAAGATTGCACCACATTAAGCAACCTCAGATATCCTTCATAGTAAGTAGTAGTGTTGTCAGTCAGGCTTTTTATAGAAATGCATGCAAATGGAGCTCATTCACAATACGTTGCCATTATTGCAAGCTCATTATGCCCTTTTGTACAAAATACCATGAACACTTCCTTTCATTGACTGGTGAAAACCATTAGGCCTAACAAATTGCCAATGCGTCTACAAATTAGTTTTTACAAAGAATTAGCGGTAGTGCAGTAGCAAAAGCTATTCGTAGATAGATCCGTCGTCATTTTGTCGACTGCAGTTTTAGCCAGCATTTAAATACAATGGAATGTTGAATGTGTGCTTTGAATGAAATGAGCAAAGTCGGAACAGCTCTGCATGAAATGCAGACGATTGTCTGTATATTAATATTTGAGCGTGTTTTTATTTGTTGGCTTTGCTTTCTGCTGCACTCATTTGCAGTGCCAATATTCATAAATGTAATCGTAAAAAGTGGCAATAACAATAATATGCATAATGATGATCTTTCTTATTGATGGGCTGCAATTATGAGCTTGTTGGTCGAGGACTTGGAACTTGGGCCTGTGTATCCTGTTGCGAAATCTGAGCGAGATGAGTTGTAAAAGCAAATGCATTTTATGCTTTAGTTTGCCTCCTAGTAAAATCTGGTGTTGTAATATTGACAGGAATGTGTTGCTTTCTCTCATTACTTTCCCTAAAATATTTCATAATTTGGTTATTAATTATTTTCATTCAACAAAAATTTCAACATCACTTCGAATTGTTTTGAAAATTCCGAAATTTTTGTGACTTTGTCTTTTACCTCATAGCCTTAATTTCCACGTGTAACATTATGCCGTTTTCCTTCCTTTGTCCATAAAATTATTGTTTGCCAATGTTTCCATTACGAGAAACAAGTGCGCATGGAGCATGTTTGTGTATATCCCAACGGAGTCATGCAACATGAATGTTTTATTGGTTATTTTGGCTACGCTAAGCCATATATCATTTTATGTAGTATGAAATAGGCAGAGAATGAGGTGCGTGCTAGTGAAATTCTCTTTATTACGGTTACTTTCCTCATAATATACGCTGCTGCACTTCAGCTTGACAACTTTTAATAACAGAGCCAAAGAAATTGAATTGCATAAATTGTCCTCGGTGTTATTCTTTGAAAGTAGCCCGATTGTACTGGTGAGACTTTGCAAATAAATGCAGTTTAGTTTAAACTGGAACTTTCTTTCATGTGCGTTTCATTCAGTGTTATACGTTCTATTCATCATGTTTACGTTATAATTGTTCACACGAACCTATACTCCCGACTAATATAATATGTAATGAGGAGTTATGATGTGAGTTGCAGTAAAATGTAAAATCATACTACTTTTTGAGCCTCCGCAATGCATTAAACTGTCCACTTGTGCTTTTACTACTACAAGTTCTCTCTATAGGTTGAACCACGCTATAAAATCAGAACGGAATGAAAAGAATTATTTATTTGAGCCGTAGACTAGACTCAATCAAAGTCATGTGCACACTAAACTACTGCCACTATATCAGTAGCCAGAAACTGGTAACATGTTACTCCAAACTTATGTGGTTGTCTTGTGAAGCACGCTCAGCAGCGTAGCAGTGTACATACGTTTCTTACTTGTTGGTTGCATGTTTTTTGGATACATGGATGACTGCTTTGAATGGATGCATGGTTGCTTTGCATGCCTTCCTTCCTAACTTGTCTTGACTTGCCACAATTTGCCATTTACCATTTTATATTGGAATGGAATAGAATATCTATTAAGGATACATTAATATAAAAGCAAGTAAGCCTACTACCAAACCAGATGCACACACACATTTATGCATGGGACAACTACTACAATACAGCCTTAACCTTTGGGTATTGTGCGCTTCTCAGCTCCTCGCATAAAAATCTTGCTCCCGACCACTTCATTTCTTCTCATTAAAGTTGCATTGACTGAGCGTAGTCCCATTCAGTTGGCAACTTGTCCAGTTGGTTGTTGGTCGCTACTTTTTTTCTGCCGTACGAGTTCTCTTCTCCCGTCTTTTACTCCTCAACTTTTCTTGCTTGGGACTGAGCAACTTTGAAGAGAGGAGCGATGGAATAATAAAAACCAATAGATGTGGAGGGTTAGGATGAATAACAAACAGGATTCTTCTGGGATAGATAATGAAAACTTAAAATGAGTGAGGCATTCTGAACATCAACAATTTTACTATTTCTTCATCTCACTTTGAGTCTGTGATCCGGTTGAGAAAGAAGTAGAACGCAGATGCCTTATTGCTAGTGTGTTTTATATGTTGGAATTTGTGTTTGTACTTCTTTTGTGATTCATTCATAAGACGAAAAGATGAAAGGAAAAGTTCTCATGTGACTTACAAATTAGATTTTGGACTTGGACATATATATCCTCATCTGGAGTGTTCAAAGTGCAAAGTCGGCAGTTGCCTTTTACTTTTTGGGAAAAGATTTATGTAGATTTTGGAAGTTGTGTATGTGATGCAAGGTTTAGAGTGACTAGAAAGTGATCGTGTATAGATGTGCATACACATAAAATTTCCCAGAAGTGAGGATTACACAAGAGATGCAAAATTGTAAGTGCAGTTTGCATATCCACCTGTCGATGTAAAGTGTTTTTTGTGTGTGTCAGAGAGTAATGGTGGTTTACGCTAAAATGAAGATTTGACTCAAATGTCAATAAATTATTATGCAACATTAATGTAAACCTCTAAAACAGAATACCAAAAAACCATCCTACTTATGCAGAATTCGAGGAACGAGCGACAGGTATGCAAAGTGGTGGCAGTCATTTATATACTTTATCCTTGTTGAGTATCGAGATTTTTCGGAAATGTGTGTGCCTTTCCACCATAAATATCCTTTGAAGGATAAATCCTCTCCCAAAGGAATGAGTTCAGGGAAAAAACAGTCATAATATTTGGTTTCTGCCAGTCAGTCAGTCGTTCTCTACTTAACTTTGAGTTGGAGTTCCAGCCCGAGTTTTGAAATAGTAAAGCTGTCATGTTAATTTAAAGTTTGTTATAATTAATGAGTTTATAAAATGCATACTGCTTTCGAGAGCGGAAGGGAAACTGAAGCACAAACTGCGAACGAGAGGAGAGGAGTGCTTTTTGTGTAATGTTCAAATAATGTTCACTCATTTGCGTGTGTGCAACATGGTATTAAGGCTACACTTTCCACTTCCTTTTCCCATGAAACTTTGTTTAGACCATTTGGGAGACTTTATTAGTGGGTCTACATCTACATCATTTCATGCGATTCCTTGGACTCTGCTGTAGTCTAAAATCCGACATTTTAAATAACGTATCAGTAGTGTTGTTAAAGTGGAATTGTTTCTTCTACTTAGAAGTTACATGCTAGGAATAGGCATGCATGGCCACACATTATCTTTTCGCAATCAGAATAGCACAGTTCATGAAAAGCAAATGAAATCTACTTAAGGGACGACGGACGTTCTGTAAGCAGGCCGGTTGAGTGAGATTATGAGGTTAGGAACATAAGTCAAACCGAAACTCTTTCCCGACTACATAATCGTTATATAGGTTTCTGTTTCCGTGAAGGCTGTGAGCCATGCATGTGAATTAATGCATTAAATGTGCATGAGTTGGATTTTAAAAGCCTCAGTCAGGATCTAGCCTTTTCATGTTTTTCCAAAGACACGAGAATGTTTTTTTCTCCTCAAGTACATATAGTTCACAAATACCCCTGCACCTGTTTTTTTCAAGCACGGCATCCTTTCGACGTGTGTTTGAAGGAGGAGGTAAATCGGAAAAATTTATTTATCGTTTCTCCTTCTCCTCACAGTCCAATAACTCTTCATTGTGTCCGAAAACTGTGTTCTACTCTAAGCAACTGCTTTGGTGTCAGTGGTTGCACTTTCATTTTGCATGAATGGGAAAGCGTTTGTGTGCATGCAACTGTTGTTCAAGTGGAAATGAAACATGAGCAGCATATAGCCCTTGTTGTTTTATTGCAGGAGCGTTGCAAAATTTCACCCGTTTTCCGTTTTAGCAGCCATGAAAAAAAACGTGTACTGAAAGAAAGTCTCATGAAACATGCAAATGAATTTGGTTGTTTGTTTGGCGATTTCTGTTTCTCCCTTCTTTTCTCTCCAGTTGGGCTTTCCAAATTACAAATAAGCTTTCTCCGCTAAAACCAATTCGTGCGGGGAAATGTTTTGTGAATCAGAGTCGGATACAATATAATATTATGGCTACCTATTTTTAGATTTTATGCTGCATTATGGTGAACGTGCACGAAATTAAGGGAGAGTTTTTGTAATTAGACATTAAATTAATGCATGAATTTTGCACACGTTGGATCTGGAAAGTCATTTTGGTATGCATTCAACGCTCGTTGAATGTTGAAAGGTGATATTTCGAAAGTGCATACTTATTTAATTTATTCATTATTTACGAAATATCTTACATTGTAATTTGAGTTTGTGGTGAATATTTGCACTGTTTTATAGCAAGACTAGAATTATTATTTGGGGTTTCAGCACCAGTCATTCATATATAGTTTTTGATGTTAGTAGCCAAAAGTGACAGATTTCCTAATTTGCATAAGTAAATTCCTCAGCTTTAGTTCAAATCTCTATATGCTGCACTTTATAATTAAAAAACGCACCACCACATTGTATCGCTATGTAAAATATTATTTCTGAAGGTGTGCACAAAATGCCGGCATTCTTTGGTGGCGACTAATCATATAATGCATTTACGACCACTCTGAAATAATTTTCAGGTCGGGGTAATTTTCTTCAAAGTCGAACAAGCAACAATAATCAGGAAAATGAAGTGATTTTAGAAACAATTTTTGCTGTATCCGCAGCCATCCGTCGGCTTAAAATACATTTTGTTCGTTTTTTTATTCACCCATTCTATACTTATTTGCAGAGCCATTGTATTATTGTAATAATTGTGCTCAACCGTCATGGACACTTTATAATATTAACGGCCAAAAGCTACCCAAATTGCAATTCTTTTCTTCAAACTCCATGTGAGAAATTTTGAGCTCTTGTATGTAATTTGATCGGCCAACCGTGCTTTTTGATGACTTTGAAATGAAGAGGGCAATCGTAGCCGTCGAACTCACCGAGCTGAGACGTGCAGACTAAACGTTCACATAATTAAGTTGATGTTACATTGTGGCACTCTCTAACTCAGAGAAACCACTCATTTTCGTACCTGAAAGCAAATACGAGCTGAGCTCTGGAATCTTTCAACTTGTTTCCTTATCTTGTTTGACGATGCGGTCATGCTTCCTTGCCCACGCTGTCTGAACAGATAATTTTCTGAGATTTTTCGTTTCAAAACTCCCCTTCCTTCACAATTCTCTTTTACTGGAAATTATATGATAACCCTCCGATAAAAAATAATATGGTAGTAAGTAATGATAATCAGATGAGATAAAATGAATGAATGAAGTAAATAAAATTGGACTAGAAACGCTGGCTTTCCGTATAGGGGCTCATGTTTGGAATACTAAATAAACAGTACGTTTTTCTCCTTATCATCAGTTATGTTATGAGAAAGGAAAACATTTTGACTGTTTTCGCCAACTCTTCCATTTTACACTGTTATTATTCTTTCATTGAGGATGAGAAAAGAAGGAATTTCATTCTCGTATGAGAAGATTTTCCCAAAATTTGTACAAATTGAAACTTGCCAACGCTAAAATTCATGAAACGCAATGCCGGCATGTGAAACACAAAGAAACGAAACAGTCAATACTTGTTCCTTCGGTGCTACTACCTACCAATTGAAGCATCAAAGCATTAAAGTTAATTAGAACATGTACATCGCTTCATTAAACACTACTCATTTCGTGTCTTTTTCTGTTATATTTCATAGGTTTTTACTCCAGCAACAGAAGCCTCCAATGTTCTCTTCATGATCCATATACCAATCAACAAATAAGCAATCATGATCTCAGCAACAGCTCTGAACGCCAGTACAGTCCCCCTCAACAAATCCCCCCAAATGCCTCTAGGCCTTGATAATAGTCGACTTCGTGTGGACTCGCAAAAATTCCTCGTGCCATCACTTCCAGTTAGCTCAAGACCAATAAACCCACGAGATCATCAGAGTCATCATCACCATAATCCTCACATTCACAATCACTACCAGCAGCAACAACAGCAGCAGATTAATGGTGGCTCAGCGAGTGACGTGGGTGTTAATAAGCGGAGAGAAAGGTCAATTCTGAATGGAACAGCTCATCCCATTCCACCCCCAGAAAATCGTTTATCAGCATCACACAATCTCAATGGGCTTCGTAACTCGACAAGCCCACTCGGGGGTAAAGGTACAAGTCCCAATAATTATTCCCATAACTTGCAGTGCAGTCCGAGAAAAGATGCGCATTCCCCCATGTATGCTGGAGAAGTTCCAGGATTTTCTGGGAGTCCGGGAAGCTCTTACTCTGCCAGATCTTCGGTTCCGATCCCCTGCTCATCCCCTTCACCTGGGTCCTCAGCATCCCCAAAATCATCTCACTCGCTTTCCCCAAATAACAACAGTAGTAGCGCTAACTACTCATCTCACCTGAGCTCTGCTGCAAATGGAGCTAGTGAATTAAGTCAATTAGCAGTGGCTGCGGCGGCAGCAGCTGCCGCAACCGGAGGACGATTGTACCCTCCCGGATTTCCACCACCGAGTGCGGCTCATCACGCTGCGTTTTATGCTGCAGCGGCAGCAGCTGCTGGACATTCCTTACCGTACCCAAGTCTTTTCGGTTCTCACTTTCCTCCGCATCAGCATCCAGCAGCTAGTTCGTATCTGGACTTTCACTCGAAACTACTGCGTAACTCAGCTGCAGCAGTGGCAGCGGAGCTTCGTTCACCCTCACAGTCACCACCATCCCGGTCTTATCAGCCAGCATCTCCACAACAGCAACAAATTTTACAACCTTTAGGATCTCCACAGTCAACGTCTGTGACATCGCTGCATACTAAACTCATTGAGTCTGTTTCCGCGAGTGGGGACAGATATCATCCGCATCACTCGGGTCACAATCACATTCACTCAAGTGGGACTAATGGTCAACAACAGCATGGTAGTCGTTTTTCATCAGCAGGAGCTCAGCCAGCTGGCGTTTCAAAAGGAGGTCCTTTGGGTATCAGTGGAGGCATCATGGGCTTGTCTATACCGTCGAATTCAAATCAGAAAGGTCAAGACTCGAGTAGTAAATCAGGGAAGCTTTACATGGAACATCCTGGTATCCCCGGTAGCAGTAATAGTAGTAATTGTAATAGTAGCAGCAGTCAACAGGAGCGTAACTTGTTGGCTGAAATGGAACTGATAAATAATGGGAACAAAAGTAAGGAGGCACTCTTAGCCAAACATAGAATGATGACAAGATCTCCAGACGATTTCAGTGGCCAGCAGCAGCAGCAGCAACAACAGCAACACCAGAACCAACCCCCTCAGAAAATGGCCAAGTCGATCTCTTTCGCCAGTGATGTTCACTCAGGAGGAATTCATAGAGCTGCACATCATCCTTATATGAATGGTCATGGAGCTCACCCTCAAATTCATCATCCACAACATACTCAAGGGCATCATCACTCATCGTCCAACAATTCCGGCCCTACAAATTTGTCGACTGACACGCGAGCTAATGGGAATATGAACCCAAGCCATGCCCACTCATCGCATACATCATCTCAGCAACAGCAGCAACAGCATCATCAGAATCACTTATTTTTGCCACCTAGTCCAAAGAAACGTACTGCTCAGTGGAATTTTGCAGTTCCTCAGAGCCCCATGAATGGTGGGAAAATGGGTGACATTTTTGCTCCTCCCCCACCTCCGTCTTCTGACCCCATGTCGGAAGCTTCTACTCTTCTCAACAATTCACCTTCAAAGTACCTGAGTCAAACCCAACAAACCCAGAAGCCGTCCAACGGTAATAATTATTCTCATACTCATAACAGTTTACAACCTTTTCTGAGTGGTAAACGCTACTTTCCCTTCCATGACACTGCTCACCCTGTTCTCAATACTAGTAACGAAACTGTGCCCGTTTCCAACTCTGATTTTCTCGCTTCTCTTTCCCACTCTACTCAACATCAAATAAAGCTTCGTCGCTTTAATGCTAATCAAAATCAACTATTCTATGACTCTTCTCCCTACCTTTCTTCAGGGGGTCCGGGTCCATCGGGGAGTGGAACCGCTTTGGCGGCAACTCCTAATCACCACTACCAGTCAACTAATGCTCAACAACTTCTTGTCGTCCCTTCATCTCCACTCGCGTTATCCCCATCATCTCACGGTGGAGGAAGTGGCCCCTCAACACCCAAGTCACCCTCAGTCCACTTCAAATTCTTCAGTTCCACCAACAAGGAAAATAATGGGACAACAACTGGCAGAAATGGAAGGATAGCGGCGAGGAATGACTCATCCTCCTCCACATCCTCTGTCGAGCTTGGAGTTATAAATGGGAATGGAAAAAATAGACAAAACATTGGCCCTTGGCCAGTGGAGCAGATGCCGTTGATCAGTGCATTCCGAAAAGGCTCCCTGATTAAATTGGCTTCAGGGGACATGAAAGCCGTGGAGGATTTGAGGGAAGATGATTTCGAGAAAGCTGTACAAATGATGGCTGACTCTGTAAAGATTGTGTATTGCCCTGTTATCTCAATCGGGGAAAATGCAGACAGCTCACTTTGTGTAGTGACACTGGCCATGGGAGCAGCTCTGAATCAACAGGTGGGTACAAAATCCAGATCCTGTTCTTTCTGCTATAAAAATCTTTATTGTTTCTCTATGTCTACTTCATACAATTAGTTGTAGAATCATACATACACTTAATATCTGCCTAGAGGTGGGCTTTGGATAAAAGTTATAGAGGAGATTGAATGCAACCAGCATAGTATTTCTACTTCGTCATAATCATAAATAATACATTCTTCTTGGTGAGGACGACCAACTTCTTTCAACTATCGTGTCAGAGACGAGTTTACGCTACAGGGAGATGTACTTCAAATGACCTTCATTCATACTTACTATCTCTTTCTTTCTCTCTCTCAAATAAAAGTAGTATTAAAACCCTTCATTTAAAGCTCAGATGTTGGCTAGATTATCCAACGATTGTTTTTATAAAGAAAAATACCTGTAATTTTATTATGAAACCTGAAAAATTGGAGGTAACAACAATTAAATTACTTTTCTTCATTTTGTTACATGAATATTATACACATTCGCATTTTTACATGTTCCTGCTCATAGCACGTTCCTTTTGAATTCACCAAAAAAGATGTAGAGATCGTAAACAAGTTGTGTGTGTGCTCTTTTGTAAAAATCCAAAAAAGTTTCAGGATGTTGATGTGTGATACAGTATATAATACAAAGCTACATTCAAATCTCATCTCTCATGGCAAATTCCATCAAGCTAAAATGTTCTCGCCATTCGTAAAAATATGTAACATAGACTCTGTAAAAACGCCCATGAATATCATTGCATTGCATGATTTTTCTCAATCCAAAAGTATGAGTTTTTAGCGCTAACTCATTATTATAGCAGACTTTTTATCACTGCATAATACAAACAGTAGAAGTAGTAGTATTATTGAGCTAAAAGTATGACCATTAAACAGGTTCGTAGTACTTTTTTTTTTCTGAGGAATTTTGGTTGTGTGTTCAATTGTACAACACGTACGTTACGTTAAACCACCGAGAAATGATACGTCATGCAAGTAGTAAGTCCTACTCCAAAAAATATGCAACCCTTTCTTTTTGGCGATTGTAAATTGTATAGCCATTTGGAAAAACCAGATAGAGTCAACAGTGTGGTTCCTCTGTTATGGGTAGAAGCACAAAAGTGCAATAATGCTGATAGAATCTCATAAAAAAGGGGAAAAAGATGCCGTAAAAAATTGGAGAGAAGAGAAGATGGTAAACGTAAGTAGTAGAAGACACGACTAAGTTTCATTTCTCCTCACACGAAAAGGAGTTATAGATTAGCAACATACCATAAACTATTATTTTTCACCCTTCGCTCCTTTTCTTTTCCTCCTACATTACACCTTATTTACCTTTTTGACTTGAGGTTCTCTTGACTGCGATTCACTTAAGAGCTCCATTGCGCCTTGTGCATATTATATGTGCGTATCTCAGCAGTTTCTTCAGCGAATGAAAGATTCATCCCATTTACTTACTTAGGCTGGCGTAAGTGCAGGAGAAACCATAAAGTGATTTAGCGACTGACTCCTCTCGGATCGCCACCATTTTAATTAGATTACGTTTTGACTTTATTTACTCAACTCGGTTGATTCCCTCTTCTCGGCACTTGTCTCGTTAAATTAGTGATGGAATGCTTAATATTTAACATGACCGTAACGCGTAGGTAATGCCTTGATACGAGTCATAATAATTATAGTGACTAACAAAGAAACCGTATGCAACACAATATGCTGCTGCTCACTTTTCATGGCTCATATTTTATATCATTTTTATGCTAAGAACCTTGCGATAGCCAAACAAAGTAAAAGAAGTATTTGGAGTGAAGTATGCAAGTGCAAGCACGCAGGAGCTGCACAGCAAGAAGCAAGCCAAAGCCAAGCCGGTTTGTTATTTGGCTTCTTCATTTTACTCACAAACCTACTCTCGTGTGACCACAAAAATGAAACATAATAAAAAAGAGGAATGGGCAATTGTACACATTGCTATAACTTATACTCGAATACCTTTTGATATACACTTTTTAATTCTCCCATTAAATTCCGCTTCTATCTGGTTGCGGACAATTATATAAAAAAGCAAAGCTGTCGGAATGACTGTTAGTAACATGATAGAGGTTCGGATAAGAAAGAAAGGCAGTGGCAGAACATGCATTGTTGACGATGAATCAAGTGATTGTTTAGCGGTCGCCTCCCTATGTAATTGCATATATGCATATTGCTATATAGCACTTTTCATTTCCAAATGCTGCTGCAGAATCAGAGCATCATCGTCTTCTTGAATATGAATAGATCAAGTTGAAATGGAACTAGTTGAGATTTGGCAAACTCGGATTACATTCACCTAATGCAAAATCAGCGCATGGTTTGGTATGCGTCACCTCTTCACTCTAAATATCAAGTCAAATGTCACACCGTCACCTCTGATTGATTATGCTGTTGGAGCTGTTCTTCTCCGCCTTGACAGGTGGTACTGTAACA
>JAQGAP010002798.1:0-14065 GCA_034697805.1 Orchesella bifasciata | reverse complement strand
CAAATACTAATTCCATACACAATAGGCTATCTTTCAATATATCTAACAATATTTATATTTATAGCCCAACTATGTAAACTGTAGTTTGCTTAGTATACACTTTGTGTGCTCCAACTTCTTCCTCTAATTTTGTATTAGTAGCTAGAAGATTACATACATTTTTTAACAATGTGATATTGTATCCTGTACATTAATTATAAATGGTACAATAATTTTACATTAGATCTAGCATATCTCTCAATTAAAAAAGTTTAGTCCGACATACCGGATGTACGTATAATATTCCTCGAAGGGGGACACAAAACGTGTGTTTGTAACACTAATTTGATTCACAGTCACTATCATATTCAACAGAGATTTGATTGATATTGCATGTATGACTAGTTGAGTACAGACTAGTAGTAGTAATATGTATGTAGAGTTAGCTTAAAGTTAACGGAATCACCGACAAACATCATTGTCTGCCACGCATGGTCCTTCAGGAGGAGCTAAGAATACTCGGCCTTTGCCACACACACAAACTTGGTATACTTCTGGTCTGGCTGATCTACTAATTGTTGATGTGGGGTAGACGCTCCCCCCAGCGGTTGGCAACTTTGCTCCTGTTATGCTTGCCGTTTGTAGTCTGGGTAAATATATATTTGGGGCATCTAGTTTAACCTGAAAGTCAAATTGTTGGTTGTTAGCAGCTATGCAATTAACTGGGGTGAATTGAGAGGTTGATTTGTATTGAAAAAAAAACTTACTGATCCTGCTTTAGATTGCAGTTTGAGCTCGGTAAGGCAAGTCGCAGATAAGTCTCCTGCTCGGGACTCAATTGCAACCCCGTGGAGGGCGAAGACGTTGAGGCTTCTTGTAGGGGATTCCAATCTTTAAAAGATAAAGTAAAATACGTTGTTAAGCAATTGTAAAGTTATATGGTAATTTTGGCTAGTTTTTTCAAGTCGTATCACCTGAGCTCATTTCCAGCCTCTGGTCTCACAAGGGGTGTCTGAACTGATCCATGAAATACTGCTCCGCCTTCACCTAAACGGAAATACACATGTGTCTACATTATTTGCTTTCCTATACTTGATACTACGTTTGATTAGTCATGTCATTCATTCTTACCTGTGACACGTAGTAGTTCAGCACCAACGAGGACCTCCTTTCTGTCTGCAGAGAAAAGCAGTCTTCCTCGAGTATCAGTTATTTTCATTCCTGATGCCATAATCTCCAGTTTGTCATCACCTGAATGAAAGCACAAGTCAGCATTAACAAATTGGCAGGGTTGAGTCATCACAATATGGATATTATGTTTCTCTGGTGGTTTACCTATGAATAACTTATTATGAACTCGTCCATCTGCACCTCTCGAAAGTAAACTAATATTTCTCGACGACTCTATATGAATTGGCTGACCCTTTCGGGATCCAATCTTGGAAGCAACCAAGTTATCCAGCACCATCGCTTCACCTCGGAGTTGAATCCCTCCTGGAATTACTTTGAGTGGTCCCAAGCCATCCTATTAAAAATAGGAAGGAATTGAATTGAATTGCATTAAAAAAAAACGTGTTCAACAATAAATACTACATTCTCGTTTCGAAACGATTGCCAAGAATGACAACATGCGGAATCTCCATTTAATCCACTATAAATACATCCCCCTTTTCAGATTTTACAACCATTGAACATAACATGGAAACTTGCACCGTTTCCTCATTCATTTTCCACCATCTCGTTCCATCAACCCATTTTTTAGCAAGAAATAAATGGTGTCTTTGGGTTACTACCGGAAGGGCTCATTCATTTCATTTCACTTTCATTCACTCAAGGTGTACATATCTATAGACAATTTTATGCATGTAGGAAACTCCTATCTTTATATTATGCAATCCAATCTTTCTTCCCCACATACCGTTTTCAATTGCCATTTGTCGTGTCTTTTTACAAGAAAACACACGAAGGGAAAATCCATCTCTTTTATCTTTTCTCCATTTTCCCCCACAGGCTTTAACTGCTCCTGTCAGCTTTTACTTTATTACTAACTACCTGTCATTCTCAATAGTTGCGTGTTAAAAAAAGAGCAAAAAGTGTGGTAGACTCTTTCACCCAGGTTCCGGTCCTCATTTCCGACCTATGTCGTCTACCCAAATGGAGGAGCTGTCAGAACTCGAACCGAGCAGCGTTTCCCACTTTTCGTTTATGGAATACTAGGCCAGGAGCCAAATTATATCTAAACAAAACCAAAGCAAACTAATGTTCCGTGCCGTTAAAACAAAATCTCTAGCGTTCCTTCATAAATAAACAACGTACAATATTTCAAGACGCATCGGGTTTCTTCCCCCATCTCATCATTATCATGCAACAAGAAATATTATTCACAATCACCGCAGAACAACAAGATAGTCATTTCATTTCATACATCATATTAGCAAAAAGCATGCCATTATTATGCTTTCTTTCAGTTTTTCCTTTGTTAGTCGTCAGCCCCGTGTCAGAAAATATAATTGTAAGACGACGTCAAAAGAAAGATGGAAGAGTTGGAAGGAAAAAGGCTGAGTATAAAGATGAGGTTACATGTCTTTTATAAGAATCGACGACCTCCCCAGATCGTTGATCATTGACTATGAAACTGGAACGAGGCATGTCATGTAACAATGTGTGACGAGCCGAGACAAGGTGATAAAGGAGGTATGCTACACACTACCATGGTATTTCATATTCTTATAAATATGCTCTATATAGAATTGCGTATGTGCTCTTACAGACTTTTTTCTGCTACAAGGAAATATCTATGGTTTCCTCCACCTCCTCCCAGAAACTCAACGACTGAAAACATGTTCTTGGCCCACTCCCAGTCAACCAAGACGAAATAATATGTCAAAAAAGCTAATCTTATTTAAAGCCTGGTTGCGTTTTGAATTTGACTTCCGTTTTCTGGTATGATGAGGAGGATGATATTTCACAGATATAACTACACGCCATAATTGAGCACACTAACATTAATAGGTTGTGTGGTTAACAACACTCGATGCTGACATTTAGTAAGGCATATACTTCTCATTTTCATCGGGCCTCCAAATAACTGGCTTTTCTCTTCCCATCCACGTGTATTCTCTTTGCAAAAACAGATCATATGAGGAACAATCCTTTCCTTGACGCTTACGTCATCATCATCACTGAGCGCTTTCGCTGCTTTGGAATAGTGAGGGCTGAGGCAAATGGTTTATTTTGCATGGGTCCACCAACCTAATAGGTTTCATGCATATTCGTGACATGTGCTAACAAAAATATTCGTCATAGCTTATTTAATTCTCTTCAATTCAAAACTGTAAATCAGAGTGACGTTGACTAGCAACAAGAAGGAGGAAAATGGAGCTTATAATTGCACATCGTTCCTTATTTTACCCACATGTAATGCAGGCGTTTGCATAATTTTGTGCATAGTTTTGGAGCAGGCTAATAACGCGCAATGATGATGTCGTTACTACTCCTCCGTTTCTTTTGGCACAGTCACTGATTTTTCTTTAAAGCTCGTAACGAACTCAACTCAACTCAAGATATTATGATGTGTTTTGTCAACATGCCATCCATCCTTCCTCTAGCTCTTGAGGTGCTTAGTCAAGATGGAAGAGATATATGTCAGTAAAAGTATGTATATTAATGCCTACAGATTTACTAGAAGGGAAACAGGAAGTGCTAAACTACGCGTGCGACGGATATGCATAACCAACAGACGTGAAACATTTCATCAACAATTTCAAATTTCATTTATAACGGTTTGATAAATGAGTTCAATGTTTGATTGAGATAAACCACGAAAAATGTGTGGGAAGCTTCCACACTGAAAAAGTAAACCTGACACGTCTTGTTTAATTACACGTCATGTCCCTCCATTCAAAAATTATGCCACTCTGTCCATATGAATTTAAAATGCACAATTTTGAAAAAAATAGGGCAAAACTGACAACTCCGCAAATGAAAACTTTATAAGCCCAAGTCAACGTAAATTTCCACCAGAGAAATGTCATTTTTAGCCAAATTGGAAAATAAATAGTGCGTAGCATAGCGTGTTCAATGTAGTTAATGGGACGGGCAACAAATAACGTTGTTGGTTGAAACATTTTCACAATGAATCTTTTCTCACATAAAATGCCATTCTTGTATGAACAAAACGTTAGAAGAATCGATAACAGCAATAACGATGATGAGGTAGCCATAAACTATATGCTCCTATTTATCATTGTATATTACGTATGAAAATCCCGAATTTCGTCTCCAACTCCGTTTAATATTCCAACTTTTTAAGGAGAAGTGGTAGTAATGTACAACAAATTTTTCGATTTTTGCTCAGTTTTCCCTTCTTAAATGTCACGTTCACCGAATCCAATCGAATTTAATATCCATAAAGCTGACATTATATTATTCATACACGAGGGGACAACGATACCTACCAAAATTTCCTATCCAGTGCAAAATAGTTGTAGGAACATATTCTATGCGTTACACACAAGTGTTTAAAAGAAACGACTACAAAATCTGCACAAGTATCTATCCGTTGAGAGAGATGATAATGGATATTTATATCAATTGGGTTAGGTCTTACAGCATTGGTACTGGAAGGTATGCATCTTCTCATGTCAAAACTAAATACGATTTCTTGCATGATGCCAAGGTTGAGTGAGGTCTTACGCCGACTTTTCCCCTTGAACCGGCTTCAATGTTTTTCTCGTGTGCGTTGCATACCTTAGCTGCTTGTGATCATACATTTATTGTGTACAAATAATCTCTTTCTCTCGCTCATGTTGGGTTACACCGCTGACTCCAAGAAAGAGGGAAGAAAATCACTGTTTTTGGCTTCGTCTACAGCCCAGTCTGGCCGGTTGACAATAATATGGAGTGAGCCTTTTATCGTATCATCATCATCATATACTCTTTCCGAATATAGATATTCTACACGAGAAAAAATAAATATGGAAGCAAGACAGAAAATAAGAATTGAAGAGGGAAAATGGGGAAAAATCGGAAGCCAGCCAGGCGAAGGAAATGGGAAGGAACAGGAGACAAGAAGACGAGAGAGTTTAGAAACAGAAAAAATGGGAGAAAGGACACGAAACTAAGAACTGGTGAACAGCATGCATGCCTCGCCATGAGATGATATGTCTAACAAAACGTGTTGTTCCACAGTCATTGTCATCATATACCACAAGATAACTATGTGGAGCTTAATATCTTTCTATTAAGAAAAATCTAAAGCAGCACCAGTCAAGTGAGCAGAGCATCACATTCAGGCTATTTCCCCGTATAATAAGACGATACCTCTTTTTCTCGTTTTTTTTTGTTATGGAACATTATTGCATATTGTTGTATAAGATAATATAGCACATGTATCTCCTCTCCCTGACATTGTAACCGTAATGAATGAGTTTGCACAAGAGAAAATAAATGTGTATTGGCTTTGCTTGGTGGTGATATGAGGCTAGTAGTTTGTAACCGTTTTGTGAGCACATTTTCTGATAATGATGATACATATTAATAAAAAATACTTGATTCACAACAATTCTTCCACCCACCACCGCACCGTCCGCTCGGTTCAATAGGTATCCATAGCAAAAGCGTGGTCTGGTCTCGTGCCGAGATTGGGAACCACTCGGAATAAAAAACCACAACGATAAAGAATGATGATATATAAATAGTAAATGCCTTTTTGCGGAAGTCAATGCAGCCATCGAATCAAAACACATCATCATTCCACAAAGATTATACAATATTATTGGCATATTAATGTAAAAATGCAAGACTGAGGACGCACAATGGCCTATTCGATGGTAATGGAAATAGTATGGTATTAAAGCTAATGCAGCATTGCACTCATTCATGAGTATCAAGAGCTGACTGACGTAATGCTGCTACCCGGACGAAGGATTACGTTACGATATGCATTTTTCGCCTCAAATGAAATTCCTAGTTTATTGGCTTAAAAACATGAGATGTTACAAAATTGAAGAATGTGAGTGCAGTTTATTCAAATAAATGATGCACAAAAACATGATACACTGGTCTGGCCCTGTTCTGCTTGAGGAGGTTTGTAATTCTAGTTTAGTTGGTAATATAATGATGTATACTTTATAATGAAGACAGGAAGTATGCACGAACGAGAAAAATGCAGTGCGCTTTACTTTTCTCGCTTCATTTGGAATCAAATTATGAACGGTGGTTGGCTATGAAGATGATGATGATATGATAACGCACATGTCGTGTCTATCCACTTTGGTAGGATGGCATTGAAAAGACTGATATTAATATGGGCGCATGAACATATTAATAATTTGCTTACTCAATTTCATCCATTTGACGGTATTCCGTGGAAAAATCACTTTATCAACATAAAAAATTTGTTTTAAAGTCGATCATATTATAAATGAGCAGTTTAGGGACATGTGCGTTCAAAAACTTATTTGTCACATAATGTTATTCTCCTATTAACTTGGATTCAGCCGCAAACGATGCTATACTATTTTAACATGAAAATTTTCGGAACACGTCAAAAACCGAAATAATTGTACGAAAAAAATGCTCATGTCTGAATTCCATATTATTTTTTTAATCTTATTCCTCCAAACTATTTCAGTTGTCGAACGAGAGCAAAAGAAAAAAATTGAAAAAAGTACACTCGGAAAACGGGAAATTAAACATGAATATCGTTGAAACATTGTCAGCTTCTACTTTCTTAGTTTTTTAAGCAAGAAAACTATTTTGAAGCTTTATCTCGCAATATTGCATGTAATACACATACGCATGATTATATGTGTGTTTCCCCAAACCCAAACTACTGAAGCGTTACCCTCGCTCGCTCTAACTCACAATTTTTTATAGTTTCGTCGGTATTCTTCCTTTCTTATCGTATCGCTTACTCGCCTCGTTTCAACTTTCAACTTGACACAAAAGCGCTGAGATTGAATGAATGTTTATGGTTTGATGAAAGCGCGGTGTGGCAGCAGCATATAGAAAAAATACAACATTTGAAATTATACAGGACACAAAAACCGACAAAGGCACGATGCTGCTGTAATTCTGCAGAAAAAATGTGATGAAATGCGTAGGAACAACCAGAACACAACGTAAAATGGTTCCCCATCCACAAACAAACAGTTGCCGGATTTTTGGATACACCATTTCTTTTTTATTCAAACTTCTTCTTCTTCCTCTTCACTTCACTGAAAATGAAGTCTCAATTAAACTTTGATATCTACATTGCTTCTTGGCTACAACATACAAATAAATGTAGCAAAGCCCGACGATGTGGCAAAGCCACCGTTGACAGCCTTCCGTATGCAAAAAAAATATATACAATTTTTTGGAGTATTTTTGCACGCACGCGACGTTAAAAATACATACATGTCATGTCACACAGTAAAATCCACTGCAATCATATCACACCATATCATATTATCAAGATATGTCAGCAGAGTTGTAAGTGGTGGAGTCACCAAAAAGACATTAATTATGCCACATAAATCTAATAATGAAAATAATGAACGCCTTTGCTGGGAAAAGAGAAAAAGCGTCTTGCCAAGTGAAATGGGGCAGATCAGAAAAAGGGTTGGTTCAGCTGTAAATAAAAATGGAAAGGGTTATTTAATACGGATACCTATCCATCTACATATTTATTGCTTCTGCTCTCCGTCCCGTTTATATTAAAATGAAACAAACCCAGCAGCTTGTCCATGTCCGCGGTGGTGGTGTGAGCATAATTTTGACAGTTGTGTGAACGAGTGTTAGGATTAGCACTTGAAAAACACATTAATATCTACGTGTGGGCTGGGCGTGTTACGAATAAGATTTATGAAAGTGTAGCGACACCAACCAACCGCAAAAAATAGTGTAAGCGAACAGGTTAAAAATGTGTTGGAGCACATTAGCCATTTCATTCCGTATGGAAAATGTAAAATCGGATTTGTCTTCTTTCACCCAACCATTTCATGAACTTTTGAAAGTGTTCAAAAGAACGCCCACTCCCCACACGTCAGACTGGTTTATGTGTGTGTTTTTCTACACAAGGGATTTTGTAAGTAGTGTCGTAACTAATAGTGATTAACTCTAAATGTCAGTCACAGAGAGAATTACGAAGAGTTTGGTAATCGTCTAGAAAAACTCAATTCGTTTTAATTATTTCCGTCCATATTTATTGTCTGAAAGAAAATGGGTTCAGGGAATTTCTCTGCTGCTGTCTGCCATTTTGAAGTGGAAAAATTCTATTGGTTTATCTAAATTAAAATTGACAATCGATTACTTTTTTAGTCAACAAATTGTTGAAAACTCTTCTTCTGAGGATAACGCTCATCTCAAAATGCAAACGGAAAATTCGGCGATTTTCTTTTAAGAAAATAATGTTATTGCTGGACAGCGAAATAATTTGCCTAATGTCTTGGTCCTTTAATCTCCGCCAAAGCTTTCAAATACACGGAACCGTATGTAAGCACGTGTTTAATGGAATACAGAAACCCCTCCTTTTACGACGACGAAGCTAATATTTTTTTTGTATGAAAACGAATCCTACGGAAATGCAAAGTACTTTCTCTTTTGAGACTTTGCTTGGGAAACGACGTAGAATAAAGCCTTTTCAGCTGTGGTGAATGATACACACTTTTCTATCCTTGGAAAACTTCCCTTTCATCGTAACATAGGTAATTACAGATGAGACGAAGATGTTCAAATTTCAAAGGAACTGGCTTATTTTGCTTGCAACATGTTTCCTTTTAACTCCTTCACATTCTTGGGTAGCAAAAGTCAAACATCACCGTCATCATCATCATCATCACCCTTGTAATCCTATTATTATAATTACCGACAAAAAATACACGTTTGACATCACTAATTTAATTATCTGTCAATTCAATGCAACCCATTTTACAAAGTTGTACATTGAATTTCTACCTTATCTACCAATAAAAAATGTGTTCATTTCTTAAAGATTCACAATTTTTGTTGGAGCATTTCATGACGAAAGTTTTCTTCTGAGCTCAACATTACCCCCGGAAATCTATTCATCAATTCATTGCTGTCATCTCATGAGGAAATGTATTTCAGCCGAGCTTTCCATGCATGTACTCATTAGAGACAAGCACTCATCTCTGCCCTTAAAATTTCAATTCACCATGTAGCTAGCTGAATAGCTGAAGTGGGTCTGATATTCTGAGCTCAGACTATTATATCCCTTTCCTTTCTTTAGGACAGACATTCTTAAACTCTCAGACTTCCTGGTTCTATTGATGACAAAGAAAGGCTGTATCTTAATAATTTGCATAGCTTTCACTGGAACTGCTGCATTTTTCCTTTGAGAATATAATATTTATGTAATGAAAATGGGAGAAGACAAGATGAGAGGAGGTTTAAGATGACATGGAGCTACTTTTTACTTACCGCTGAAAATTCCATAACTTTTAATATCCACAGGGTCAGTGCTAAATTGACAATGACGAGAAGAAGAAGAATGGAAAGGACGAGGAACAAGCAGCGTCTCCTCCACCCATACAACCCGACCTGGCATCCTTCATGATACTTGGCGATGAAATTTTTCCGCGTTTCATCTGAACTCAACCACTCGTTTTCCATCTCGCCTGGGTGCTGCTGCTGTTGGAGTTGTTGGGGGTTTTGTTGGAGGTGGGGGTGTCGTCGTTGCTGGATCACGCTTTGATCTCTCATGTAATTTTTTGTAATAGCATTAACACAGACTGCCACTCAGTATTAAATCCGACCTTTCTCCAACCACTGTCATATCAAAGGTCCTCTCCTGAGCTGGGAACAATCTGTCATCACATGATTCTGCTATGTCATTTCTGCAAGGAAATAAACACAAACAAGGCATGAGCTTTTCCAAATCTCAATCCATTCAAGTTTTTATACTCCGTCAGATCTTATCATTATCATCATCTTCTCAACTTGAAACAACAACCATTTTCAACGACAAAGAAGGAATATTAAGCCCTTCCTCCTTCCACTTTAAAAATTCAATCAAGAATCCTCAATAAAAAAGACTTAAAAAATTGCCTCCAATTCAAACTAATAAGATGGTTTGATTGTGATGCGTCTAAAAATCATTTCAAGCTAGGTAATTCCATACTTCTCAGCCAATTTTGTGAGGAAAATCCAAATGAATGACTTTCAGCGTGAAAATAAACCAAGCTCGAGCTTTCACTTAGGAGCAACCCTCCCACTAACGGTTCAGGGTGAACGGCATGACTGAAGAAATAAAATTGATAAGATAAAGGAGGAAAATCTAATACAGGCATAAATGTCACTATGAAACGAAAAAACATCATAAGAATGTAGAGAAAGTACATATATATTCCAAGCCAAATTCTGTTCCGTTATGATATGACATGACACATAATAAGTTTGTGTATGAGTGAACTAGGATATAGGGCGAAAGTGAGAGACTCTCAATTCCTTCTCTGCAGTTCCCTATTTGTCAGTAGGTGATGGGCTGTGATGCCTATCTGCTATCAGCAATGAAAAAGTTAAGACAGTTGACTTGTGTAGGTAATACTGGGAAAATTTAGGGCTTGTAGAGAAAAAAATACTGCGTATACCATAAAACAAGTAGAATTTTCCCGTTCTCATTCCCCAATCCGGGCTCATTGATTCCGGAAAAATTACTCGTTCCCTTTTCCTTCTTATGATATTACGTAATAGAAAGAATCTGTTTAGTTTTCCTTGCCTTCTCACTTTTTCTACTGGTTTTCACTCACTTCCGTGCTTCGTGTGAGAAGGAGGATGTTGTGTAATGTATTTACAACGGAGCTGCACTCATTGTCAGAGAAACTGATGGTGTACCTAAGTTCAAGCCTACACGCTGCTAGAAAAAGGGGTAGAACTCTACTCATTCATGTTCCGTATACATTTTTGACTCAGTTTTCGGGTTCGGATTGAAAGGAAGGAGGAACGCATCTAAAAATTTATTTTCACGAAAAAAAGACCATTCTATTGCTACATAAAATTCTATTGCTTGCCAATCTCCTTTCTTTCTCGGAACTTACTCACACTACCTATTTCTTTCTGACTGTTTATAGATTCCCCTGTCTAAAAACGGATTTCCCGACGTAATGCCCCTGAAATAACACTTTTTCATATTTGATAACTTGTATTTAAGATTCCAAAAATGGAATAAAAATTTAAACTTGAGAGTTGTGTGTAACGAGAGTGAAAAAATAACTTTCAACAAAAAGTTTTACTGGCAGACATAGCATTTCTGTTCACCTTCGTCTTGACAAACACACTGTTTTCCTGTTCTCACCCTGTTTCTCACTTTTTTTGATATTGAACGAGGAAGAAAGTCCCATTTCTGCCTTAAACCGATGAAGTTGTTATGGGAGCCCTGCTGTAAGATTTTCTTTTTTGAAAACTTCGGGGCAAAGTAATCTATAAGGCAAAAAAAACATTTTCTTACACCGTTAGCAAACTCGCTAGTAAAAAAACCGTCATGTCCTAGGAAAACGAAGTCATAATAATAATATTCAAGTATCTACCGTTACCCTTTTCCCGGAATAAATATTTGAAGGAGAAAGGGCAGTTACGGAATTGGGAGTGAGAGAATGTAAAAAAGATACAATTTTTATACCCGTCATTTTTTAACAAAAAGTATATGTATGATATTGTCCAGCCCACATGCCATTTTATGAAAGATTTACTGTTCCATTCCGTCTCAACTCATAATACGTAATAGTTTCCTATGGTTCGCATTATTATGTCAAGTTCCAACTCGGAAATCGTTTCTTTCGCCCGTCACATTCGAGAAACAAGAATCGCATCGTAATTTATGTCCGAAAACTGGAGTTGTGGGATGTATTCAAAGGGCAATAATTTGTTCCTTTAGCACACCCTGTGTAATTGAACGATTATTTGAACCTCGCAAAAGACTTGGACACAAAAAAATAACAGATTGCTTCATTTTCTTACGGTTCACGCAATGCAAAAGGAAACAAAGGCAAATATACTCACTTCGATCCCCTTCGCAATTTGAAAATCTCTCGGTGATTCAAGCTTATACCAGCTGCATTTAGCATGTTCTGTCACGAATATTATGATTCCTTTCCAAATATTATGTACTTAGCAATCTCACGCGGTTTTTTATAGAGAAAGTACTATCCGAAAAATGTGAAACATCCCATCAAACTAAATATTCATCCCCAAATTTGCTATGCAATGCACACAGGCACGTCCTTATGCAAAACAATACATGCTTTCTTTTCCAATTCCCATTACGGAACAAAAATCTCTTTATTGCAATATAAAAAAGCCACATTATGCAGACTCTATTGTCCCATTATGGATTCATTCTTCTTTTCTCTGGTGCACCAGTAGCCCCAGCGTCACTCCCAAGAGGTGAGTTTATACGGTGTCATGTTCCCGGTTTGGTTCGAGCAAGAACAAAACCATAGGTTTGGGTATGTTGACGACTGTAAACGTACCACAGGGTAACGTAACAAGTTTACATACACATGTTTTATCTTACAGTAGTATCAAATTCACACCATGAAGGTTTCTACCTCCGTATGATTATAGTCGAACACAAATAGTAAAAAGTGAAACTACATGGTATTAAATGGAAGACCCGTTTTTATTGCGTAGGTATAAAATATATACATTTTGGGAAAATTACTTGAAAATTATTCAGAAATAAATCTCATTTTCCCCTCATCTTCCAACTATTTCCCTGCAGACGGAAGAGTATGTCTTCTGTATGCATTTATGTAGTAAAAACTATGCTTTTGTTCAAACTATTATGTAACCTTCTTATAAAACTTGACTTTGACTCTCTCAATTGTGTGTAACCTTCCAGCTATAAAAAATCAAGGGATGGACACTCAGTTGCTAAAAGTCGTAATATATTTTTGATGATGAGAGATACACACACACCAACAGGAGTCTAAAGTTGTGTTACATGATTTAAAGAACAAGACGATGAATAAAAGTAAATCTTAGGGCGTTTCTCCAATTTTTCCCCTTCAAATAACAAAAGCTAATACAACATGCATACAGAAAAGGATAATAAGTAACCCCTGAGGAATCTTGGTGTGTATGGAAGAGAAAAGGAAGAAGAGCATAAAAGAATTCAGATTTGCTTTTCTCTCATTTTTTTCTCAACTTTATTTTTTATAGATAATAACAACAGTCATGTGTACCTACCTACTTTTCTTGAATGCAATGAATGAGCTGATGAGAGAAAACCAAGGAAGTTGAAGGTGCTTCTTGGTACTGCAGCAAGGAAATGAATACAATTTACATGTATACAAGAAAAAGAAAAGAGATGAGCCAATGAAATAATTTTATTGTATTTTTTGTTCTTGTTCTAAATTCCAAAAGGCACGTGCAGATGCATACTATGCAGCAGTAAAAATGGAAGGGCTATACATGCATGCATATAATATGTAACTTTAAAACAATAGTCTGCAACATTCACACTCTTGTGTATTTAGTGCGTAAGGCAACACACGCTCACGACAGGTTTTACGCTTTTCTGCAAAAATTATTTAAATGGAGAAAATTGCAGCACAATTTACGCTTCTGAAAGGGGACCAAAAGTGAAAATAAATCTTTTAAATTTCAGCAGCTCTGAAGTAAAGTTTACTTTCTCACCTCCATTTTGCAAACGAAAGCTGAATATAATAATATTCAAAGAATGTGAAAAAAAACTTGGGATGCAAAATGTATTTATGTGTGAACAAAATGCAAGAAAAAGTAAGGTCCCTGATGGCCATGAAAAGTGAGAAGGAGAGACAGAAAAAATTATTATTGGGTAGGAAAAGGAATAAGAGAAGAGTAACGGAGTGGCACGGAGAGAAGACGAAATAATGATGATAATGACTGCATAAATCTTTGCACAGGAACTTGAATAGCTGAAAAGCACCTAAGGGAGACATATTATTGTGAATGGTAATAGTGAACATCCGGTTCACTTGGGTGAGATTCAGATCACTTTCCAACAAGCTCCCTGTCTGTCGTGAATTAGATAAAGTGAGAAAAGTGAAGGAGTAAGAAACGCAAGCTACACCGAATATGAGACAGTCTGTGTGCATTATAC
>JAQGAP010002797.1:0-14068 GCA_034697805.1 Orchesella bifasciata | reverse complement strand
ATAAGCACGTTTTAAAATGGCCAAGGTCAAAATGGACATGGACATAACCTTTAAACTTTTTTATCCACTAATGGGATCCAGTTATAGATATAAAATAACCAGAACAGAACCCCCTATTCCCACAGTTCACTTATTCCGCATCACTACCCAACCTAAACTTTCCCCATGTATATTCACTTCTGACCGCCCGGCTAGAAAAGGGATTTCTTTACTCTACGTCCCATGTACTTGTTCAGCCTGTCAAACTGCTGGTTTTATTGATACAACCATCAAGATGATGATGATCATCACCATCATCAAGTTTGTGTGTTATGTAGTCAGTCAGAGATACACAAACTACACAAGGTTTCTCATAAAAATGCTCATTTCTTTCCCCAAACTGGAGTCCAACAAAATGTGAAGGGAAAAATAAAGTGAATGAATGAAACTTTTCCTTCATTCATCCATAACCATGTCGGAGAAGAAGGGAAGCTCGCTTTGTTGCGTGAAAGTAAATGTAGAGTCCCAAAAAAGTTGTGTATAAAATCAGAGTATACTTTCCATAGAGAAAAGCCAATGCATCGTGTCCTTCCCTTTTTCTCTTTCTCAACTGAAGTGAAGAAGTGGTGATAGAATTTTTTCTCGCTCATAATAATTCCCTTATTCATGCAACATTATGAAAAAAGTTTAATCCCATTTCACCACATGGATGGCAGACACGTCCTGGAAGCTACACACAACGCGGCGTTTTTTTTTCTCCAGAAAAAATGTTTACACTTCCTGCTTTCTCTGATGCTCATCCTATAGTTTATAGTTATGTTACAAGTTGCAGCGTAAGAGTAAAAACTTCATTTTTGGGACGACTACCGAAATATTATAGTGTGGATACAAAGTTATTTTTTGCATGATTTTGATTCGTTTCAAAAGAACAACTTCGTAGCGACCTTTAGCTTTTCTCCCAGTCCGTCATGCAGCTGGATGCATGCATTCCCAACCCATCCCACTATTTTTTATGCTTCTACATCTCGGTAGTTCGTTGTAAAAATCATAAAAAACGTGCCACAACTAGTTTTCCCGAGATTGAAGCTAACCTTTTAGATATAAACCTGCTTCGTAGACACTTTATAATGAATGCATGGAAGGAAGATGTTGCAGTACATAGCACAAGTAATGAATGGATTTTTTGGGACATGAAAAAAATTGTTTGAAAACTTGCTCCATATCAATTTATTCAACTAACTCTTTTTTGAGAAGCTGGAAGAGAAACACACGTCTTGCTCACATATATTCCCATTTTTCAAGGGAACTCCTAAAAAATCTTACATCAAAAATGCACTTTGGCTACAGCTCCAAAGTTTGGGATGTGTGGGGCCCCCACCACAGAGAATATTATTGATAGTTGGTGAAAACTTTTTTGTAGAGAAAGTTTTATTTTCTCCGCTTTCATCTTTTTGCAATAATATTCCCTTTTTGTTGTTACTGTATTAAAACAAAACTTTAAAACAAGCTGGGTTTTGATGTATAGGCACATTATATTGGTTTTGGTTTCGTTTCCGCATCCGTTTGGCCCGGCAATAATTTTTCTTTAGTTTGGTTTTTTTTGTTCTGTTGGCAGATTTTAATTTTTCCCGATTTTTTCTTTACGTTTCAAAACAAAAAACCCGAGATCAAAGCCAAAACTTGGGTAATAGAAATGTGCGTGTGACAAAGACTAGCTCTGGTTCTGCTCCTCTGCCTGTGATGCATGGTGGTATGACTCGACTCCCTACTTAACTTAAAAGAGAGGAAGTAATGTGACTTTTTCTTTCGAGTAATTTATCGACCAACTCTTTTCCCCAGAAAGGAAAAAAGGAATGGAAAGAAAGAGAGAAAAAAAGTTGTGAAATGAAATGGTTTTTGAGTGTAGGCAACTAGGGAGAAAGGAACTTACTTACTTTTAAGAGAAATTTGCTTAATTTACCATAATACTTTTCTGTACAACCTTTCTCTGACGTGGATATATGGAATGCTTAAGCACTGCGGGCATATACACGCTTTTGAAGGAGAGAAAAGGCGATTATTGCAACACAACTACGCATTATGTCAGAATGGTGGAGTAACCAAACTCAACTGCAACTCAACCAAACCCGTTTTCGTATTGGTTTCCATTTCAAAACTCTTTAGAAGGAATTTGGTGAGGAAAAGGAAGGGAATAGTTGTCGTCGTGCTGAATGTGCGTAGCCAAAGATCCCATCGCATAACTCAACTGTAAACCTCACCACTTTTTCCCAACTCAATCCTCCTTTCCTTTTTGGGGAAAGTGGAATTGGAGTGGAGTGCACGCAGATTTTCACTTGAATAAAAAGCTCCTTTCCGTTTCGTCGAGTGGTAGATTAGTTTCACTTGAGCATAATTGCATAACCCCTCCCGGGCACAACAGCTTCAACACGTAAAGAAAGCATTACCTTACGAAAAAGTTTTTTTGTGTGAAGGAAAAAGGAACTCACTTGAATTAAGAAATCGAAACCGGCCATAGAAGCCAAGTGAGGATGAGAGGGAAGCTAGAGACGGTGAAGTGGGTGATTTCCCAGCTACCATTGAGCTTGAGCCAACATGATGCGTTGAAGGTGCAGAGTGAAATTGGATGACGAGGTGTCTGGAAGAAGAGTAGAAAGACTGATTGAACGATGAGCCGCATAGAAGTGATGACCAGGGCGTCCTCTCATTCACCCCGTGCTCGTCGACGTGAACAAACATCTTGAGAAAATCGGCTCCAGCTCCACATCTGCAATTTACGACAAGAAAAGAAATAAATTGTAGAGCATACTATTCAATCCAACTCAACTTTCACTTTTATTAAATTGCATGAATAATCAAATAAAAGGTTGGGGAGTTATTTATTAAGGTGGAGGGAATAACCATGTTCATCAGATCAGTTTTCCACCTGAAAAGACTCCGGTAATGGATATATAGACGTCAGATTTTTTGAAAATCAGAAGCTTTCCTTTCTTTCACTTGAAAAGGCATCCTTTTACAAACATCTTGATAAAGACTCGTATTCCAATCAAGCACGCATACGCACAACGTTCTGATAAGTAATAACGTAACTTTTCCGGTTATAATAAACGGAGAAAGATGTTATGCAGCATATATATCTCCTATAATTATAACGTGCATAGCTCTCTCCCCTTTCTTCCTTCTATCATCATAATTAATTAAGGCAGCTTTCACGTTGTCTCCCGTCTACCTGATGATGATGATGACGATGGCAATGTGATAACAATACTGTTGATAATGACTATGAGTTGGGGATGCCGACTACCAACGTGTGTATTTGGCCTGGAGCTGCTGCATTCTCTCTCACAGGAAACGAGGAGGAGACGTTGAAAATCATAATGTTTGTTACTGTTACGATACGACGCGTCTAATGTAGCTCATCTCCTTTTCTTTTTTGTGTCCCAAGTTATTTTGCGCATATTGTATTGCTCCAGCTTATCTCTTCTGTTCATATGTATCATCTGTCCAGATTTCAATCTTGTTAATGCACACCATCATCCTATGCTCATGGTTATACAACTTATTATGTACCTTCCTTATGTGAATTATTAGCTCAACTACAATCTACAATGATACATACTACGCTCCATAATAATTTCTCTACATCACTCTCTCCGCATCCACCTCCTCGTAAAAAACTTTCTTTCAAACTTTCTCCAAACTCTCATACATCCACCAACCGACAAGGAAGGAACTGAGCCCGACTTCTCCTCATCAACAATTCGCGTATTATCAATCTTCAACCAAGTATTCCCTTGGGAGTACATAGTCATGCAGCTACTACACTTCCTTACACATTCAGGAATTAGTTGGCGAGAAAGAGAGTAAAGTGGCAACGCCAACGCCAAGCCAATGCCAACCCTAGAGTATGATGCAAGTGAAGTAGAAGTAGGAGCAAGCAATGGAGTCATTCATTTCCATACATTTTTTGTTTCTCCTTTTTTTCTCCTTCTCACTTGCTTCCAAACGATTACATGAATAAGTATTGCCCAGATTGTTATATACGCTCATAGTAGAACAAAAAGGAGAAAAAGTGGTGCAATATAGCTCTAGGGAACAAAACCTTGGAGCAGCTGTCATATGAATGAGATATCAAGAGCTACACTTTTCTGCCTCGCCTCTTGTTCAGCGTGTTCTTGAAAGAAGTAAAATAGGAGGACTCTTCACTCATCTTCTCACTAGAAAAAAGGCTGGTGTTCTTTCGTCCTTGTTCTACTACTCTTTAGCACACACACATTCCTCCTTTTCCTTGGACTTTGGAGACGAGGACGAGGAGAATTTGTCTTCGTCGCCTACATTATTCTTTTACTCACTTTCTCTCCGAGATATGTGTATCTTTCCCCAACTTTTCCCATCATTTTCCCTTTCTCCCTATCCGCTTTTTAGTTGGACAATGACACATATCCCTACAGTGGTAGATGAGGTGATCTATGAATTGGTACGTATTCATCTTTTTTGTCAATACAATAATATATGGAAGGTTTCCATTTTTTATGCATTTTGAAGAGAGAAAAAAAGTTTCAAATTTTCTTCCTCTTTCACCGAGAAAGTGTGGAGAAAATTATTGAAGGTTGAACAGAACACAGGAAAAAACCGAATGTGATGTAAGAAAAGTATCCAAACCGAAGCCAAACTTTTTCACCCTATTTTTCATCTTTTTTCTCCGACTTTCTTTTTTATCCTTTTCTCTTACTTCCATAAACCAGGATAAAACATCCTTTTGGAAAAAACCGTGGTAGACATCAGATGAACGTACGTGTGTCTGTTCTGGCTGACAAGAATCAATTTCATGGAGGAATATTATTTTATTTCCTTTCCTTCCTCCTTTCTTTCGATCTTTCTCCTCATCTTTCTGTTGATAAAAAAATCTCTTATTTTTCTCCATCTGCTCCCGTTTCGGAGCCGAGAACTCATCTTCTCCGCTTTCTTTTTAGTGTGACCAATAACCGAAAATAAAAAGGAATGAAAAAGAAGAATGGTATTTTATCATCGGCAATAAATAAGTGGTGGTGCGAACTCACAGAAACCAAGGGCACATACCAGAAAGGCCCCGGATATTTGAAGGTGACAACTATGTGCTGAGCCGCTCACCCACTACTAATGGGAAAGCAATCTATTTCCAATATACACAAGATATTCCGGGGCTGGACTCTCCCTCTTATTTCATACCGAAAGAAAGGGTTAAGAGAAGGCTGAGCTCTACCAACCTTTCACCGTGACACTAGCCCATTAGCACCAGTCTGGGGCGACACAGTTGGGCCTTGTTGTGACATCTGAAAATGACAGAGGGGAACTTCTTGATTTCGAGGTGGAAAATAAAAAGAAGTGTGTCTGATCATCTGCTACCAAACAGAGGATTCCATTCTCTAATCCTTTAAAGAGTGAAACTATACTTAGCAGAGCGGAACATTACATTTATTTCCGCCCTCTCTGTCGCTCTGATAGTTGGGTATCACTTTGGAGTGAAAACTTGACTCTCCCCCGTGTCCGCCACAGAACAGTTTGACACCGCCTGATTATGACAACTCCTTTTTCATATATTTTACCCTCATTTTCTTTTTTCCCAACTAACAACTAAATCCGTATCATTTTCCAACTCAAATAATCTGGATTTAATTTAGAAGGGCTGAATTATTTCTCCATTTAAAAAAACTGCAAACAAACTGTCAAGAAAAGAGAATTTATTTTTGTTTCGCATTTTTTAAAGAAAATCTTCAAGGATTTCTTGTCAAATTTCTGACTTGTGGTAACGAGGAATTCATTATTCATAAAAAGTTCGTTTTTTCAAACGTGATGTGAGCCTAAATTAGGATACTTGATGGATAGTTAAGTTTGTCTAACAAGTTATTACGCTTTTTATGATAATTATTATCATAATGATGATGACATACCTTTTTTTCTTCCCGAGTCCAAAAATGTTTTAAATATCCCAAATTGGCGAGCTATATTTCTTTTTAGTTTCTCCAATTTTTAAAAGATACTTTCTCCCACTTTATGAGCGTAATTGGATGAGCAATATCTTTAAAACTTTTACTTTACGATTTCTCCTCATTTGCTACTTTGTACTTTTTTTCTCTCCTAAATTTTCTTCTGGTTTCTGCAAATGACATGGGAGAAAAGAAAGCTAGTATTCTAGTTTCGTTCTCTCAGCAAAAACTCTTGACTTATTAAAACTAATTTACATTTTTCCCATGTCAAGCCAAGTGAACAATATGCGTTGTGCTTCACTTCCATTTTTGGGTTCTTTTCTCCCAAATCTTTTTCTTGAGAAAGGAGCATGAAAAAGTTTATTTTTTATGTGGCTGATGATTGGACATGTCTTTTGGTATATCCTGTACATAGCCAACTTGTAAAACTATATATTTTTGCACGATACAACTCGTGACAAAAAGAGAAACCAGCATAAAATGCTATAGTTATAGAAAAAAATCTGTTGGTTCCATGTTGATCCACGACTACTGCATTGTTTCCTATTTTGGAAGGAAAAGGAGGAAACTAATTCGTAAAAATTGTGTAGGCTTATAAAAATCCGGAACGGATGGCTTTCCCCATAATATCATCCACCAAAACCCAGCTTATTTTGAGAACCGGTAGCAGAGCATGTATATACAGAGATTTTTTGGTTTTTAGTTGGATCTTTTCCTGTCATCATTTGATAGCATCACATGTAAACTCCAACTTGGTTTGTGACTTGACTGTCTCATATTTCCTTTCTCAACTTTCTCCCCAGAGGAAATTTTATGGTGGTTTGTCTCCCCAAAAAGTTAGTGGGTTGGGCTTCCTCACTGAGCCTTTCATGGGTTATTTAAATCCTCCAATTTTTCATCGGCAAAATATGCTACTTTCTCCCATTATCTTGGAGTCAAAAACTCAGTGACAATTTGTGGCCGCATTTACTTCTCAAATTATAGCTAACTTAACTGCTGCCCTTTTGACATCCCAGTTTTGAAAAATGCGGAAGGAAAATGTGCCAAAATAAATCTCAGCGGAAAACTGTTCATGTACATTTTTATACGTGCTGTTTCCTCCCAATCAACATGTCATTCTCAAAAAATCACGTTTTTTGTATACGCAAACTTAGGTATATCTATGTAGCTCCTTAAGCTTTTGAAATGATCTGCGTGTGTTTTTTGCGTGCATTCTTTCTCCCAGTTGATAGGAGGACACGTCTGACATTCGCATACCATTTTATGAATTCCCTGACACTGAATACATTCACTATAATACAATACACGTCGGAGTAAACACCGTTCCAAAATATTCCATGCATGCATCTCTCCCTCCACACACATCCGCTCAAAAAGAAAACGTGACATGGATGGCTGCATAAAAATTGTTACATATTCTCCTTCCATCGCATCCCATCTCTGAGACTATCATCTTTTTTGCAGGCTCCGTTTACATGTCACTAGATTTCACGGAGCTGTCTCTTTCCCCTTTTTTTACTACTGCTTTTTCCTTCCTTTTTCCTCGTATCAAGGACAGCGGCAGTCGCATGTATGTATATTTTTTGGTCGTCGGTTATACATTTTTCTGAGTAACTAGTTTAGGTTGAGTTGTCCCTTCTTTTTGTGAAGCTAGACTCCTTTCTCCTCCCTACTTTTGAGTTGTGACGACATTTATTTCCGTAATTGGGCTCATGGGACAGCCTCGCAATTATTTAAGATATACATAAGAATAACTAGACAGATGTGTGCACATAAAAACCTTGTGAGTGAGTGAGACAGATACACAACGAGCTGGATTTCTCCCATTTCTTTCTCAACTTGGAGAAATTATCTGGGTTCTTTTCACTTTTTTTTGAAAAGTACATATATATTCCTCTTGGATTACTGTAGCCAACTCCTTTCATTTGGAACTAGAAGGGTTTGTTGCTGGCCCAGTGAGATTTTAGGAGCGGAGGGTATTTAGCGAAATCACTAACGAAAAAGTGAAAGTAGGAGAAAATAGTCGAGCTGGCGTTGGCATTGCTAAATCCCTTCAGTTTGTCTGAATGTCGCCTACTTACTAGATGAGAGCGTAACACGTTACGGGACATTTTTCTCCAAACTACTTTCACTCTCAACAGAGGCAAATGTTAAGGATTAGGCTCAGCTGCTGCTGGTGTGGTGATACATTCCCAGTTTTCTCGAGGAACTATATACTTTGCTCATAACACCATACTTATCATAATATACATAAGTGTTTCGCTCACAGTCACATTATTTCTTTCTCTTAAATATGTATATGGACATACATAAAGGATGGTGGCATGGTTGGTGGTGATTCTTTTTATTGGGTTACGTTCTGAAACAAATAAGGGCAATGGCACTTTCCTCCCCAATTTTTTGTGCTCGTGCCCATGTAGATTCATATGTGGGAGACGTGCATACATAAATATCCATTTTGCCTACTTGCTTACTGAACCAAAAGCAATTTTCTCCTTGTTTTTTTCCTCGTACATATTGTACGTGTAGCTGGAGCAGGTTTTAGCAATCCAAAGTCAAAGGACCAAAACAAAAGGAAAAAACAATTGAATCGAAAAACCAATAGGTACAAAACTACCTACTTGTTTCGGTTGTGGAAGGAGAACAGCAATCAAAATGATAAGGAAAATGTAGACCTGATAACATCGCACATAACATAAACATGCATAATTTCTCAGCAAGAGAGAATGGCAACAGAATTCAGGAATAACAGAGCGTATCCTATTGATACGATAAAAAAAAGTACGCAACATAATTTCTTGTGGGCCTTGTCACCATATTCCATGTGCTTATCGGTTGTGGAATGCAGAAAATCGAAAGGATTTGCTTGCATTGACAGCTCCCACCTAAAATCGTCCGGAATTGAATTTTTTTCTCATTCTCTCCCTTTTATTGGCAACAATGCTACGCAGCAATTCCCTCCAAACTTTTAGTAGCAACGAGATGGAGAATTAGCTGTGTACGAAACCGACCTACTTTCACTTTCAACACTTTCAATACTTCCTGTTTAGTTTCACGCACAACACTACTGCAACGATACAGGAGCAGTTGGTTGACAGTCACGGGCGACTAACCAATAACAGGGGAAACTAATGTTGTAAGAGCTTTTTTATGTCGACTCCTGCTGCGGGGCTTTCCCTACAACAATAATATTATCATACCGCGTTAGCAACATCACGGTTGATTTGGTTTGGGAGTTTCACAATAATCGAAGCGTGATTATGATAATTTTGTAAACCAAAAATAACATTATGATATGATGATGTAAAGCTCATAAGCTGGAGCCAGGATTATCGTAATGTAGTGCTGTAATAACAGTTTTCACTAATGATAATGAAAATTACACGCGAATCCAAATACATTGGTGTATATTCTAGTCTTATGAATATTTCTGGAGTCGTTGGCCGCCCCAATATCGAGATTTGAGACTCAAAGAAAAAAAATCCTCGTGGGGTCCTAGTCGGGGGAAAATGTAGCCAAAAAATAAATTATGGAGCATTCCATAATTTGTGTGAAAGTTTAGAGGAGAAAGCAGGGAGAAGGAGACCAGCACAAAAAAATTCCATAATATCCCAACATCCGCGTGTTGGAGCACTTAGAAAAACCCATTTTATTGTAGAAGGGTAATTAGTTTACTAGCAAAAATATTAACAAAGTTTCCTCTTCCCTAATTAGACTTGGTTGCTTAGCTTGTTGGAAAAAGTTGAATAGCCAAACCAAGCCACATTAAATACTTCTCGAGGATACAGCAAAAGGAGCCACCATTATCATCATCATTTAGAAAGAACCATGCATTCATTCATTCAGGAACGACCAGCAAGGCTTGAAAAAAGGAAGGAAAAAGCTGAGTTGGGTTGTTTTCCCTCGTGATCAAATATGCCCTACTTCCAATTAGCAACTTTCCCTTCAACTTCCTCTTCTGTTGTGTACAGCTCTGCCTTTTGTTCATAAAACATTTCCGCTTGGACTTTCCTCCAGGCATGTAAAACATGCGGGGTTTATACACAAAAAATTCTGCGACTTTCACTCCGAACTCTGATTGTGAGAATTTAGATGTCAAAATTGTGTGTTTGAAGATGCTATCTTCAGCGGGTGTTGCTCCAAAGATGCGGAAAAAATTGCGTATTCTCGAGCACGTTAATGATGATGGTGACAGGGCGAATGGAGATGGCGACAGATATAATAGCACCCCACATGAAACTGGAGACGGCGAGGATGATAATTTTGCTTTTAAAAGTGAACAAGGCTTCCCGAGAAAGAAACGGGATCAAGGGGAAAAGTAGGGAATGTGGAGGGTATGGTTTTAAATAACGCTTCAAGGGGCGCCCAAAAAGGTGGAGAGGGAAAGTAGAATGGAAGCTAAATATTGGTATCATCATCCTCATCACCAGTGAAAGTTCTGGATGCCATATTTACAAACGAAAAAGAAAAGCAAACAACCCAAGTTGAAATGGGATGGGAGTGAAAGTTTTTGCAGAGTGCATTATTTCTAAAGTTTAGAGTGAGGGAAGATGCTTTCTTCCTTTCACTTTCCTTTGAGAGTGCACTCTTCTGTAAACTTGTTGACGTGTTTTTGATTAGCACTGATGATGATGAGGAGCGTTGCACTCCCCTCCCGTCCTTATTTAATTACATTACATTATGTTCCACCAGAGAAAGTGTGAAAAACTTGGGAAAAACAAGTCTCCTCTACTTTCCATTTTACATCAAATTTTAGAGAAAAATTATTTTCTTCATTTCTCCAGAGAAAGCCTGCTTTCTCCAACTTTTTATCTTTTTTTGCATGGCGGATGTTATTTCATACTTTTCAGAAAGTCGCATCAGTCCACATTGCATCGTGTTACTAACCCACTTTTCGATGCGTATTATATACACTTTTCCATTATCTACTCTGCTCTGTTTGTGCTCCACAAATACTTTCTCCTCCGCTCCAGAAACGAGGATGACAATGGCGAATAAAATGCGGTGTGGTGTCTTCTATCTTCTTCAAAACTAAGCCACATATTTACCATCACCACACTATTCTATCTCATTACAACCAACCGAGACAAAGATCGTTGTCGTGTCACTTTGAGTGTTACAACCATCAGCATCAGCTGCTGTTACAGTATCCCCTGCTTTCTCCCTCTTTACTTCCTTATCTTATCTCCTCCTCATCATCATCCTTTCCCTTTTGTTTGTCTTGTTGAAAAGAAAGAAAACTTTCTTCCAAATTGAATCTTTTTGCTTTCATTACTGCCAACGCTTTTACCTATTTGCAAATTTCAAACTTTGAGACAGAAAAGAATACGCTTATCTTCAAAAATCAGGTATTCAATATTCAGTTTTAATAAGCTCAAATTGAAATAGGACCTCATCATCCTTTCTCACTACAAAGAAGATACAGAATTAGTTTCCCACCTTTCTATCATCATCACCATGTCCTCAAGTGATTTTACTAAACTTTTAAATTAGTCTTGTTAACAAAAACTTTCTCAGTTGAAACACTATCCCAGTTGATAATGATGAGGGAGCTCTTCCATAATAAATCAGCATATTTTGTCTTTGACTCTATTCATCATGATCACTAATCACCAAAAATATCATATGTAATTCTATATCATCCCATTAATTTCCATATTGTTCATCCAACCTTGTAAAATACCTGTTTTGATGACATAAGTTCCTCATGCATAGAAATGTCGCAATGTATTGTGAAAACCTAATAAAATTGGATGTTATATGGATGTATGGTTATTGTTGTAAATAAAATGATGATATCCCTCACCAGCTCGTATCTGGTGCGGTTCAATAAATTCTCATTTGTCTACCCACCCAACCGAGAGGATGGGTGGTGTGTGAAGTGAAATGCATCAACTCAATGAAGCGCTAGAGTTACTACATCCCATCAACTTTCTCCTTCACTTTTACCTTAAGGCAGGGGAAAGCATTTTCTACCCATTTTTTTAGGGAATAGGAGTAGACCTTCATGGAGCGGAATTTTTTCCAAATATATAGGTTAAGGAAAACAAGTTAACTTGGTGAACAAATTTTAGCAAGATTTATGCATGCGTATCCTGTAAATCAAGCATATCCCATTATTTCCTCGTTGCTCCGTCAACCGGCAGAAAAAGTATTCTTCATGGAGGATGAGACCAAATATGGAGACCTAATATTTATCTCTTTTCACGCAGCATATTTACACATATCTGAGCTTTTGTACCTATATATCATGTGAAAGTTTAACAATGGGAAAATTTCCTGCCACGCAGTATAATATAGATTCGCTTCGCTCTTTCGATAACTCCCATGAAACTAAGTTTGGTAAGAGTGAATGCATGTTTTTATATGATTAACATACTTTTCATCCATTTATTCTCGAGTAAAATATCTACCCAAAGATTAGGTGACTATTGAGCACAACGGCGAATCCCTACGTATGCAAAAACGATTAGCGGCAAAGGGCTCCATGCACTCCATACATATTCATCAGCGTAGTGAATGCAGCCATAATGTAATTTTCTTTCACTTCCTCACTTTTTCAGCCTTTTTTATCCAAAGGAAGCCATTCAATTCTTCCCTTTCACTTTCCTTTTCAATTCGGGAGGCGCATGAGGTTGAAACGGAAATTAGAAAGAAAGATGTGTACCTTCTTTCTAAAATTTTCAACTCAAATGAAGAACATCATCATCATCATCAGCTAATAGGTAGGTGGATCTTAATTACAGTTTGTTACCTACACACACTTTATTGGCTTCCCTTAATTCGATTTATGCAGCAAGCTCCTCATTTTCCCACATTTCTTTCGTTTCTTTACAATACTTTGAGTAAAACTGCAACTGCTACTACTTTACTCTCACCTTCTCAAAGCCTGCCTTGCCTGGAGGAAGAAAAGACGAATTATTATTGTGTGTTGGTTCGGTAGAAAGCGTGTGAAAAAGGGAAAGTTGTAGAAAATCATTCTCATCATCATCATCTCAGGTTCTAATACTACGGTAAAAAGAAAAGGAAAGAGTGAGGAGCTGCAGACAAAAGAAAAAACTCGGTTAACGAACCAACCTACTATACATAAGATCCCTTCTTTTCTCCACGTTCTTTCTTCCTCATCTCACATCCGTCCGTTGGATTTTTTTCTTGGTGAAACAACATTATTCACTATATCCTCTACTTAGCTATAGCATCACGCTCTCGTCAGGGAAAGTGAGGTGCTTTGTGTGCAATTATACGCTGAGTAGCGATGTTATGTTGGTCTTGTGAAAAAGAAAGACCAGCCAACTCTCTCCATGCAACAATAGATATGGGGAAAGGGAAACGTGTGCAGCCTACTGTAATGCGTGATGATGATCATCATGATGATTTTTTTTCGTTCTGTCTGAACTTTTTTTTTACGCGATGCATCGACATCGACCCAACTCCTCGCTTGCTTTCTCCCACTGGAGTAAAATGAAGAGAAAGCTTTGTGAAGTTGAGAAAAAGGAAGAGGGAAAAAGAAAGCACATTTTCCCTCTTTCATCCTTCGCTTCAAAGTCTTTATTCCACTTACTTTCTTCGCTCTTCTCCCTCTTGTTCTGGAGTTGTTATTTTAGTTGGGAAACTGGAATTTGGATCGGCTCTCCCGCTTTTTACTTACTTTTTTCACTGGGCTCAACAAATACAAAGTCAATCGAAAGGAAGAGAAGGAGCACAAACTACTTGACGTCGACAATAATTGGTTGTGTACACAAGATTCCCCTTGTAAATACATAAATGCCAATGGACGGGAAATTAAATGAGCCACTTGAAAATTGAGTGAAGTAATAAACAACTGATATGAGAACAAATTAAAGTCAATGTTATTTCGGCTGACTTTCACTCTTTCTCTAAAAAGAAAACCCTTTTATTTGATTCGAGAGCTAATGAAATTAAGGTGGTAAACCAAAAACCTCATTATCGGTTTCATCTGCTCTCCTCCGTTTAACGACGATGGAACTGAATGAAGTGGGGGATTTTGGGAGCCCAGCTTTACCCCGTTACTACATCATCAACTTGTACTTATCTGGTTGATGTTGGCTTATCTTCCAACTCGTAAAATGGTGCTACTTTAATACCACAACGTAGTTTCACCGGTG
>JAQGAP010002796.1:0-14068 GCA_034697805.1 Orchesella bifasciata | reverse complement strand
TGCATACTTATTCATGGGTACCAACTACCAATATCAACAACTCAACAAACAAGTGTCCATCCAGTTTAAAGTCTAAAGACCGTCATGAGAGGATGGAGTTTTGATAATGAATTGCGTTGAGTGCAGACTTGCTAATCCCTATAGCTCTAGTAAACCCCCTTGCCACATGTGACGATGCGATTCGGTAAAATCATGGCATCACAACTTTGCAGCATGAATGCATGCATGCACTCATACGTGTTACTCATCAAACTCATCACATGTAACTTGTTCCAGGCACATGTACTGTTACATGTGAAATGTAAAGACTGGTTCAATATATACTAGAATCTTCAAATAGCTTGGGAATTTTCATTCCTTGAGTCCTCATTTCTTTTAATCCGTAAGTTTTTCTGTAAATTCGTTTTACGTCAACGATCCATCTTTTACACATATGTAGCTGTTTTTTATGCACAGTCAGTGGGTTGGAATAGGTTTACTGTTAGCATGGTTGGACATGGTTAAATTATATGTGGAAATTTAATTATTCTTCATACATCCTTTAATACTTAACAAACTTTACCATACGATTATAAGTATAATGCATGGCTCATTAATTAGGAGCCAAAACTAGAACATTTCATTTACTTCAAGATCTAAGATGGTTGATAAAAACAGACGTGTGAAAATATAAGCACGAAACCAAATGAAAAAATGTTATGTTGTTCGTTTGTTTTGAATATTCGACGAGTTTGCATTCTCTAAACTGCTTCTTTCTACTTCCATATCCATCCATTTCTACTCCTTGTTTCATACAACAATGAGAATGAGAGAGTTTGGTGTGATCCCTGAGTTATTACTTAAGATGACTCATTCTGTCATTTTCATTCCACGTATCTGACAGTATTATTCAAGTTTTATGTAAATGATTGATCTCATTATTATAAAGTATGCACTTCCCCAAAGAGTGTGAAGTGAGGACGCTTTACATTTGGTTTTAAACTGGTCTTAAAATTGCATTTCTTATCAAGTTAAGCGAATAGCCTTCAATTAAGTAATTTTCAAGGAAGCTTTGTTACACCAACTCATAGTAGTATTGTTTTTACTGATAAAGTAGTTTTCTAGACAAAGCGTTTCATGCTAGTGTGCGTGTGCAAAACAGTTTTTTGCATCTAAAATAAGTTCACGCTACAAGATATGACAATAATTATTTACTTATGCCTAGGTCAATCTATCGATCATTTTTTCCAAACTCATCATCATGCAAATAACAAATTGAACCTGTCCTAAGATAACGTGAAACGAAGTGTTAAAAGAATCAACAAAATCATTAAAGTATAGTAAGTAACCACCTTGCCCCATGCTTAGATAGATATTTTAAGGAATTTATCTGCAAGTTGAAATCTTCCCTACATGCCACGGAGTACGTTTGTCATTCACAAGTTTTAAAATAGAAATCTGAAGAACAACCTTGGAATGCCACTCATACACAATAAATTAAACGTGAAAACGAACAAAATCCTAGAGTCCAGTCAGTATTCGCGGTATTCGAATAATATCCTGGTTCCACCATGTTTCTTTCCATCATTTGTATATGTCGGTAGTTCATGGGAATATGAATTAAACACTTTCTTTGTAACAAAGCTTAATTTGTTTAGCTTAACAAACCTACCTACGATCGATCGATTTCCAAAAGTAATATGGTTTTGGTTATAATGCATTCAGTTCCAAAGGTCATACGCATACCATAGTTATAGTTTTTAAATGTGTTATAGTTGTTTATTGATACTTGAAAATTTCTTATTTCAACATTGGATGGCTTGCTACAATTACGCGCAAAAGCATGGGTTGCTAATTTTTTCCTCTTCTGGCATCTCGATTTTTTCAATTGATGCGGATTTAATGCTTACTTTTCTGGGTTCTTCTTCCGGTTCTTCCTCCATCTCTATAACCTCTTCAGGTTCAGGCTCGGGCTCATCGGGTTGTGGTTTTTGCTTCCTACGACGCTCTTGTTTGCAATCGCATCCGCAAATCACAATCATCATATAGATAATGGTGGTTAGAGATCCCGTTGCAAACTTACAATAGTAAGCAACTAAACTGGAGTTGTACACGTCTGCTGCCCATGGACTGAGGAAATATAGAGCAATTATTTGTCTGTGCACGTCGAACATTGAGATATACTTCTACGCTAATAGAACTCTCAAAGAATTTACTTGGTAAAGTTTGTCATAGCCATCATTAGAGATAACGATCCAAGGGTCATCATTACGTAAAATCGAGACCACGAATAGCCAACATCCTCATCTTCATCATCCCACACTGTATAAGTATGAACAGCTTCAACAAATTCATCCGGAGCCTCGTTCATATCTGGAAAGAGTGGAATTCTCGCTTTTGGAGCCAGAAAGAAGTCATAGGCTATTGACAAGGGGGCTGTTACTGCCCTTGGTCCGTGGATGTATGCAAAATAGAGCAAGGCAAGAATTGCCATTATCCCGTGATAAAATCCAGAAGGTCGAAAGTATACATCCGTACTACCAGGTTGAACTCTCCAATCTGTGGATCCTGGTCGTGGTAAAGCCCAATTGCATCTTGGTCTCGAGTGTATGTCTTGAAGTAATTACATATTTGTAAATGTATTTTCTACTGTATTAACTGACAATACAAAAAACCAGTTTTGTACTTGTTATTTCACATACTTGGTGAACTGTATAAAGCACTCCATAAGTACGAGAAATTAAAAATGGATATCACAGCCACTTGAAGCCAACCCACATGACGAAAATACTTTTTGAATTTCTTTTTGAAGCACATGGCAATTACAAGTGCAAGAACGGTAAAAAAAGAGGCAGCAATCATTCCAGCATGCGATTCATCCACTTCACCCACTTAACCAAATCAAAATATGACGGGAATGTTACATTGGTAAAATTATCGTTATAAAACAGAAGCTAATCAGTAATAAGTATTTTAACTTACTCGTCCCAGGTACACAGTTATCATAGCCCAGGCCTGTGCTATTGCCGAAATCACGCTTCCTAGAAAACTCCGAGCAAATGTAAGTGAACAAAGTGAAACTGCAAAGGGATACCACCCCAGTCATGCACCAGTAAAAGAATTCCGCCCTGAAATTGATTTGGGTTCATAATTCATACTTCTTTACTTCTTTATATTTGTCAAAGATTTGTTCGAATTATATGAAGCTAACCATGGACCACTCTTTGCATTTGCAATCACCCAAAACTCTACAACATCCATGATGTAGGTGAGTTCAACCAGACTGAATATCATATGCGCAATGTTTCCTACAATGCTGCAGAAAAGCTCAAAAACACCCTCCTCATCGTTAGTACCAGTCAGAAAGAGAAAGTAGAAGGCCATGAGTCCAGCAAGAAGCAAATACTTGTAGAGCCAAAATCTGTGGAAATCATATAAGCCATCAAAATCTGTAATTTGTTACCTCGTTTACGAAGGGGTTAAGAATTAAACAAAACGTTTCCATTACCCTTGATGAATTTTTGTACGATGAGGATTTTCACTGGTCGAATTGACAAAGCTCAGGACAACACTGTTGAACAACATGGCGGTGGCAAAGGCTAGAAAGCATCGGTACACCATAAAGTAGCCTGCATGTGCCTCACAACCTCCATTCAAGGCCATGTTTCGCAATTTTTTGCCTTGGCATGGATAAAACTGTTGTAGATAGAAACAGAACAGGGTTGAAAGGCTAAAGACTTTAGCCTGAAGTGGTAGGTAGCTATAATGGAATTGAATGAATAACTTACTTTAGATATAACTGTGGACTTCGTAGTAAGCAAGCTTTCAGGCCAAGGAATAATGAAAAATGCAGCTAGAATTGTCACAATCCCGAGCATTATGAAATACATGGTCTTGGTCGCAATTGAAGCAACGGAGAACGGAATGAGGCATTTTTTGTCAACTTTGCTTTTGCATGGTGCACACAAGCACAGGAATTGGACCGGATGTGGACCTACAAAGCTCTAAAAATAAAATTGATTACAAACTAAAATTGTCAGATTATAATACAAGATATGTTAAACTAAAATAGGAGGTTGACTTATTACTCCGTAGATCGCATCGTGTGCAAACACTTTCATGATCATTCCACCAAATTTCTGAATGCAATTCGGGGGCTTCACGATTCTAGGGCTATTTCTTTTAGAATGCTTTGGAGAGGCAGTATCAGGTGCTTCTGGATCTCCTCCACCACCATCATCTTCAGGTGTTGCTTCAGGACCTTCGGGAGAGTTCCCATCTGGTGGCGGTTGCCCATCCGGAGGTGGTAACCCCAAAGGGTTAATTTCTTGAGACTGAGAAGCCGAACCCGGGGCAGACACCGACATCGTTGATTAAATATTATAGAAAAGCAATGCAGAGTCTGATTTGAAATCAAACCAGACTACGACTATAACTTGACGAGGGAGTAAAACAGCGCAGTCTACCCAAAAGATTATACGAAACCACTTTTTACATCGCCATCCCAAAATAGACCCGAGATTCTCTGCTAACGGATCCGTTTCTTCACTTGTCCGGGTATTTGTTTTGTCATATTATGCATTTCTTTCTATTTCCAAAGAGAATTTAAAATCATTTTGTTGAAGTGCATGTACCCTAGGTAATGTACGAAAACAAATGCACCCCACTACCCACAATCAATAACCACTCGACTTTCGGCTGAACACAGCGTGCATTTCAGTACTTTGGTTGTCTAAAGGCAAACCGATGGGACGCTCCTTTGTTCATCTCTTCCAAGCTGGCATAGAAAATTGGGACCCCGGCGAATGTTGAATAGCCATGAGTTTTTATCAGCCAACTCTACGTTCAACATGAGTGCATTGCTCATTCTAAGCACGTTGTTTGCAAACTACATCAATCTGCACAGCGCAGTGCAGAGCAGATCAAAATAGGTCTTATCACTTCTGTTTGTAAACTATTTTGCACAATTAAATAGTTTGGAGTTATATAAACAGTCAGTGAATTATTGATCCCTAAGGGTGTGTGAATGTCAAGGGTGTATTATTCACTGTCAATAATTTACATCTAGTTTACATTATAATTAAGCTAGTACGTGGTCAACATGGAATACTTATCGTCCCCGGAGGAGAATCAGGCGACGCCAGGGAAGATGTAAGATTTTGATTGGTTTTCATCTTCATGTTGAAATATAGTTGATGGCAGTAAACAAGACAAGATGAATGGATGAATGATAAGTTATAAATTTTGATGATATTTTTTAAATTTAATTTTAGTCTCTGCTGTCAATGTGGAACTTTGATTGATCCTAATCCAGCGAATATGTGTGTACCATGCATAAGAACGCAAGTTGACATTACTGCAGATATTCCCAAGCAAGGAACGTTGGCTTCGTGTAAAGGCTGTGAAAGGTATTCAAAAAACTAAAGACTTCTCAAAGCTGTAGTTGATAGTCGACAGCCAATTCTAATTTTGTTTGTCATTTGCATTTAGGTATTTTCAGCCGCCAGGTCAATGGGTGAAATGTTCTCTGGAATCTAGGGAACTTCTTGGACTTTGTTTGAAACGGCTGAAAGGTTTGAACAAACTTCGATTGGTTGACGCTGGATTTATTTGGACAGAGCCACATTCCAAAAGGATCAAAGTTAAACTAACAGTGCAAGCTGAAGTTATGGGTGGAGCTGTCCTTCAGCAAGTATTTACCGTGGAGTACACCATAATTAATCAAATGTGCGATGAGTGTCGAAGAGCAGATGCGAAAGATTATTGGAAGTCTTTGGTAAGTCAAACCAATGCGTTTAATGCGCTCTTATAGCTGTATGAAATTGGATCTTCTATTTTTGGCTGTGGGTTAAATTTACTTTTGCTTGATAGGTTCAAGTTCGTCAGAAGTCGGACCACAAAAAGACGCTGTATTACTTGGAACAACTGGTTTTAAAATACAAAGCCCATAAGAATACCAACGGAGTAAAACCTCACCACGGTAAGTTTGAACAAATTTATGAATGTCGTTCAACAAATTATCGTTGGGTTTTGCAAATCTCATTATTAGACTATTTTTACTACCTTTTAATACAGATGGCCTTGATTTTTATTATGGAAATGAGCAAAATTCAAGGAAAATGGTAGAATTTCTAACACAAATGCTGCCCTGCAGATATCAACATTCTAAGAAACTTATTTCCCACGACACCCACAACAATACGTACAATTACAAGTTTACTTATTGTGTGGAGTTGGTGCCAATTTGCAAGGACTCTATCGTTTGCCTACCTAAAAGTTTTGCTCACCAATTAGGAGGTATTGGACAAGTATGCGTTGTGCATCGAGTAACTAACTTTGTTCACATCATTGATCCAAATACCGCACAAGTTGCTGAAATCAATGCAACACAGTTCTGGAGGTCCCCGTTTGGCACACTTTGTTCCTCCAAGAACCTCACTGAATTTACAGTAATGGAAGTTGAAGCTATTACTAAACGAGCCAAATTCAGTGGCCAAGGTAGTATCTCGTCGAAGGTAATAAATGAAATCTAAAATCGCCAGTTTAAAATTCTAACGTTTTACTGTTTTAGGATTCAAGTATGAGTGTAATTAACGATTTACTAACTTATTTACATCACAGCATACTCCAGCGGACGTTTATGTCGTAAAAGCCAACGCCATGGGAGAGAATCCAGTTCACTGTAGAAGTCATCTTGGACATTTACTGAACCCAGGAGATACTGTGCTTGGGTATGTTACAGCAATATAAGGAATTTAAATTTAAGACGGAGTTATTCTCAGTGTATTAACAATACTTGTTTGTTTTAAAGCTTTGACATGGGAAACACAAACGTGAATGATCCCAATTTTGAAAAGATGAAACCAGAAACGATTCCAGATATAATACTGGTTAAGAAAGTGTATCCAGATCAGAAACAAAAGCGAAGGTGGAAGCTCAGACACTTTTTGCCCAAGCACGATACTGAGAGTGTCAACAGGTTAGTAATTGACCAATCGACACGATTGTTTTATCTGAACTGTACAGTAAAACCCTGGGTTAACACAATTTAGATTACTGTGCAAATGCTTTACTTAATTTTATCTGAATTTCAGGGATTACGAAGATTTCTTGCAAGATTTGGAAGAAGACCCTGCCTACCGCGAGGGCGTTAACATTTATAAAAATGAAAAGTTGAATGTGGAATCCGCTACAACTGACGATGAGGGAGATGCTCCCAAAATTAGCTTGCAAGAAATGCTTGACGATTTGACACTTAGCGAAGCAGAAGCTGAAGTTGATGCTGCTGAGTGGGAGGATATGGATGGCGAATAATTTGATTATGGTTTAATCAGTGCGCCTTGAACGTTATCATGCTATTGTGATAGTTATCCAATGAAGAATAAATAATTATATAGTAAAGTAATTTACTGTTATTAATGGAGAGTTTAATTTTGTCGCAAGTAGATTTGGAAAATAACAATTTCCATGTGTATGTATGTTAATGCATAAACTTGTACAACAATGTAGATTTGGTACATTTGACATTAAAGAAAAGTATTCAGCATTTATCCACTAGTGTGTCTACATGAAATGAATGAAGCATCCTAAGTTTAAACCTAACTACAAAAGCGAGATTTACAGAAATAATGAATATTTGTGTCAAAGTCGACTCTCAAAGATGACTCGCCGAACCTACATCAATTGTGGTGGTAGATAGATATTAGTAAATATTCAGTTAGATATTCGTGTGAAATGTATCACGTTTTTCCAATAAACTGACATACAAAAATATACCGAAGTACTAGTACATTCGTATACTCGCAATCATAAGTTTGTGCTATAAAGAATACTAAAGATTAAGATATGCTTGATGTTGATTCACCCTTACATATCGTATCGACACTACAGTCTACACCGTTCAATCTTCAGACTCTTCTTCGGTTTTCCCGATCGACCAATAGTCCAGTACTGGAATTTTTGGAATACATACTTCATAAAACATTCAAGTAGCATTTAAAATCTTGCAAACGCAACAAACAGTAAAACATGAATTCAGTATTCAGCAATGATTTTTGACTTCATCTAACCTACAGCTACATTCAGGTGCAAAGATGCAGGTCATTCACCTTCATATGCACTTCTGCACGATTGACCTGTTAGCGGTTTTCATTCAATGAAAAACCTGTGAGCTTGGAGTTTTAGGAGCTTATTTGGTGGATACGAGTTTTGGGAATCGATTTGATTTCATCAAACATTTTTAGCAACAATAATATTTTGTCTGAATCTGGCTACAAAAAAGTATTATATTTTCAGCTGGTATTCCAGAAGATAAGTACATGTGTAAGTGAAAGTGAAAAGTAAGTAATATTCATATTGGCACAGAAAATTAAACCTAAGATAAGATTATACATAAGTACGAAGTATGTCTATTGTCTAAACTCTTGGTTGGTTTATATTTCAGCTTCAAACCATCATGGGAAAGCGAAAGATGAAGAATGAAACCTCGAAGAAGAAAGTTATTGTGACGACACCGATTTTACAACAAGTGGAAGATAGCATCAACGGTGCCTGTCCGAATCCAGTGGATTGCGAGGAAACGGTGGATGAAGTTGATTTAGAAAAACTTGAAGACATAACAGTAACTGCAGTTGATGATAGCACGTGTGCAGAAGATGATTTGGTCGAACCAGAAGATAAACTGAAAACGTTGGGAATCATTCATCCTTGTGGTGGCACACGATTTTACAACCGCATGTTCCCTGACATCCCGTTCCAGTACATCGGAAAAAATCCAGCTTTTCTTGGTCTCGCAGTGGAGCACCACAGCTCCCCTCTGGAAAATCTTCGTTCAACTGACAGGACGCCTGAAAGGTATACATTTCAGGAGATTTTCAGCCTGTTAGAAGATGGGAGAATCATGGAAAATCGAGCACCTGTTAAGAACGGTATCGCCAATATTCTGAGAAAGAATCCCATGCAGAAGAAATTTATGAACCAGAAGGAAGTACCTGTCCAATCATTTGGAAATGCTTTTGATTACGAATATGGAGATTTCGAAGCCATCGAAATAACAACATTTGGCGAAAATGATTTGCTGAGAAGTAATATGTGCAACGTAGATTCATTCTTTATATCTAACCCCGGGGCAGCACATCCGTTTCCCGTGCCTGAACCAGGAGCACATTCATCAACCATACCCGGAAGATTTGGTGAATCAGTTTACATACAAAATCAGAGAGCAGAAGTGGAAGATGTAGGTATTCAAATGGCCAGCAGTAATAACACCAGTAATACGATAGAAGTTATTGATTTGAGTGACGAATAAGTCTCCACAAACTGTAACTATATACTGAGGATGCCTTTACCAGCTTAACCAAAACCAGAAATGCGGCATTTTAAGCCCTATACGAAGCTTATGATGCCGATGAGGAATGAGATGGTTCCAGGAAACGCATTAAGTAATTGATGCCTATATTTGTTTTATAATCTATTTATTCTTTAGAAACTTTATAATTCTACCAAATGAGTCTTTTAATGATTGCCAATTGCTTTTGTAATACAGATGCTAGAATTTGACAAACAATACCAGTTTAGAGAAGCCTGTTTTACCGTAGGTAGCTTCCGTCATCCGTAGATCGCACCCAGTTCCTGTACTTCATATTTATTCTCTCGTGTTTTTGTCACAGGCTCCAGGAAGCACGTTGAAATATTTATTCATGTTCGCTTAGGTTAAGGTTAAACTATTATGAACCTTATACCGTTAATGTTTGTATTCTGTTCAAAGCCTTATTTTGTTATTTTGTTTGATCAACCTTGCAATAAGGTGAAAGCAAAATGCTCATATATTTCTACAAACAATAAGCAGCAGTTAGTATGGATAATTATCAAAGGAAGGCTGTAAACTGTCAAAGTTCCAATCAAATACTAATATGTATATGTATATAATAAAATTAAAGCCCTTTATTTCACTTTATTATAGTACCTAAATGTAGATTGATTTTCACTTCATCTTACATCACCCCATTGGATCTTCAAAAACAGGCATTCACAGTCACATTATTTAGCATGTGAAAGCAACAAAGTAGTTTGTATTTTTAGAACAATGGAAGAATAATTTGTGTAAAATATTACAAAAGCTTCAACAAATCGTCTGGTTTTATGTACTTTAGTTAGTAAATGAAAAGGAAATGATTTGATTTGGGATACCGTATGTATGATGCAGAAATCAATTCCTGTACTGATATTGCAATAAATATTTTTCATACCGAGTAAAAGAGTAGTGACACGTTGCATGCTACAAACTTTTATTAGAATGACAGACATTTTTCGAATAAACTTTCACTGTTGAGCAATGCATGGTTTCGTGTTACCTTAAGGGATGCAAACACTACATTCATTTATTTCTGTCTTTTTCTTTAACGATTCGGTTTCATTACTAGAATTGCGACATATGACATATTTTCATTCAATTTGTTGGATCTCGATATGTCATACAACACCCATTTCATTCATAATGATCGTGAACTAAAATTGTATTCAAAGCCTTCCAAATTATTATAATAGGTATGCACGATACTTCATAATTTTATTGACGAAAATGTGAATACTGGTGATGTTAAATTGATTTCTGGGTGCAATATAAGTCGTTGTGAAACAATTAAACTTGGCATGTGAATGCCAATACTGATGTAACATACCATTCCAAGCGACCCTTTTTGATGAAAGTAAACTTCATCTTCATCATGTAATATCATTTTGTAACTTTATTGCACATGTTCCTATATTTAGTTTCGTAAAAACTTGTTGCACTCCCATATTCTATTTTCTGAATATTAATTGAAGTATAAGTATGATGGAAATAATTGGTATTTATTCGGTGCAAAATATATATACATTTTGTTGTGAAATGGAAATGGGGCGACCTGTACTCATTGACATCATTTCATTCTAAGAATAAACAGCATAAAAATCTATTTCACCAAACAAGATTCTTTGGATTTTTCGCTTTTGCAAAGTTCAATTTATTTTCCAAAGTCTAAAATAAAATAGAACGCGTGCTTGTCATTTCTGCAACGTGTACCTGTCCCACTTTCTCTTCCCGAGTTCCTAGTACAAATTTTAATTATGCATCACACGAAAAGCTTCATTAAACTTTTGACTTATGGTTGGTTTAGCGTGGAAATGAAACGGAAACGAAATTATGCTCTAAATGGTTCAACATATATATGAAGTTGTAATGTCCCTGACAAGGAATTTCAATTAAATACTAAATGGGTAAATATGAGTTTCCTATGTGTGTGCCACGTTTGTGATGGAGCGACAACTAAAACATGGATATTTGATTTAAGTATGACGGCACCTTGTTTAGCCGACTGTGTAATGTATAAAAATGACATTTTGTCTTGTGCTCTTCAACTGTTTTTAAGGCTGGAAAGGTAGGAGAATAAAAATCATGTGCACTGTATGTGTTGAGCAATTTTATTCCAAATCTCTAGCAGTTTATCACCTTCTCTGTCCTTGTCGTGCACAACAGCTATATTTACACATTATTACACAGACATCCTAAGATGAGTTATATGCTCAGAGTGAAAGTTTTAGTGGAGGTAGCAACAGATTTTGTATTGCATGTAGGAGGAAAATCTAATACTCGTTTCCCTACAGTGTGTTTTAATCAAAAGAACAAAGTATGTATGTATAACCAATTCTTGAAATCTGGAGAGTCAAAGAAGAAGCTTGTAGAAACTTTGTGGGCGGATGTAGGTCAGCAGTTTCCATAAATAAACATGTGGTTCATGAAAGCAGCTTTCACTGGACGCACGTAAGCTCGTTGTATATCTGTTGATGATAAGCATGTAAAGTAAACATATTTGTCGTTCAGATCAACGACGACTTTATTCCAAGAAAACATTTGATGATAGATATATATCCATAAGTTGTTTGTAGTTTTATTGTTTGTAGGTTTGTAACTGGAAGACAACAATTAAATATATCCTTCGTTTACAGCATAACAGTAAAATACATATACACACAATTGAGATAGTCAATAAACATATAAGAATACAATTGGGGGAGCAATGTAATTTTGAAGATGAATATGGACTGATCGCGAGTGACGTGAGTTATTCTTAGCATCTCTAATTCGATTCGACGCAAGGATAAAAGCATCAGTTGTGTGGGTTTGATTTGATTTTCAGCCATGCATGACGCTTTTATTTTGATGATGCACGAGTGCACTACGCATCCATTTCATCTGAACGAATTGCCCTGAATCAGACGTCTGATTAAGGTATGTACATATAATAACTATGGATTGGTAAACAATGAATCTCGAGTGAGCATCTTATTGACAGTGATCAGTTCTGTAAATAGCCCTTATCAAAATTGTCAACTAACCCCCAACTGTATTCTGAGAATTCAAATCAGATTAAATAACATTTGATAGCACGGGGGTTGAGCATATAGTTGGAAAAGGTACACCTACATCCGTAAGGTCAAAAGTCGCAAAAGTGCACAAATATAGAACAATAGGAAACGTGTGTGCCGAAATACTGATACTTTTTGCTTGTCATCTGATGGTGAAGTGTCCAAAATTGAATCTGTAGACCAACTGCAACGACTTCTTCTCTTCACTCTAGGATGTACTTGTATGTATGTGCAAACGCAATTCAGGTTTTCCTTGCTTTATGACGCAGCTCTTTAATAATGGAATCAGTATCAAATGAAGATGTGCACAATAAAGCTATTCAAGAGTACAACAAGTTGCAACAGGCTAGATGCGGATAATGTGGAGGTACACCTCATCCCATTCCATTTTCGTTGTAAAGCAGCACGAGACAAGAGGAGAAACCGGGAATCCCATATTACAATTCAATTCAAGCCTAATGCTACCAATTAGCTATCGGTAAGTCCAAAATCCAATTAATTGTAAGATCAAGGCAAGGCTCTAACTTTGCTCCTTCCATTCAGTCACCACTACCAACAGGGTCGTCCTAAACGACTCAACTCTCCAGCATCAACTTCGGTTCAGAGTATATAATGCTCTGCTCATAGTTGCTTTTCCCTTTGACAGCGCAGTAGTAATATTAAACTATTGTGCTAGCCGTTAACTTACACATTACATACGTTTCACTGATATTATAAATGTACGAAATAGAATAAAAGACTATCAACATCGTTCTCAGTAGGGAAACATATATTGCACTCATGCAGGCAAACATTCAACTCTTTTACCTTCATCTCGTTACTGTTTGTGTTTGGTGATTTTCTTTTGAAACTAACTAAAAAGTATATAATCATATATCATATATTGCATATTATGTATTATGTCACCAACAGCTAGAAATATACAGAGGTCGCAATGTGTCTGTAATGTATCAAAGTCTCCTTTCATTTCATATTTCACAATCACAAAACAAAACACAAGGGTTCCATTCCCACAGCGCTCCGCTTTCCATCGTCCTCCCGTTCACTAAATGGTTCTCTTTTCAGTGTGGCACAACAACGACAACACTCAACATGATATTCAATATCCATTTCAGGATGGAGGCTAACCGATACACAATTGCTTTTCATCTTAATGAATGCAACATCCACCACGTAACATCTCACTTTGCCAGTATTGCCACTGACTGTGACTCTGAGTTTGGGAAGGAATACATGCATGCTGCATGTATACCACTGGAGTTTCCACGAGTTGGTATATGTATATCAGTAATCAGTATATTTACTCCTGTTTTTATTAGTGAAAGTAGTTGCTATTGTTCGTTGCCTCCACAGTTCATTTCTTTGCAAAAACCATGAGATTGTTCAAACGAACCAAAAACATGCTACAACTACAATGGTGATCAAGTTACTGAGCCAAGCAAGGTAAAGAAAGCCTGGCTTTTCATATTGAAAGCACTATCGCATCACAGCAAAGCTCCATGCTTGAAATCGACAAAGAGGTGCAGCAGTGCTTTCCCTACTTTACTAAAAGGGGCTTAATCATACCGTTCGCTTAGTTTAGTTCACTTCAGAGTATCTCTCGAGGGATGATTATATGTATGCATTTCGTTCCACTTCGTTCGAACTCATTTCATCCAAAGTCAGTCTTTCTCTTTTCTCTACT
>JAQGAP010002795.1:0-14069 GCA_034697805.1 Orchesella bifasciata | reverse complement strand
AAGTATTTCATATTACACGGTGGTCATTTAATCTTGATAGTAATCGTTACCGCCCAAAGTTAAGTCTGGTCATTTTATATGCAGTTTTTACTACTTCTTTTCTTGCCCGTTAGAAGTATTCAATGGAGCAGTAATGGTGGTGGCAACATCGTAATATTTTATTTGCTTGACTATTTTCCCATGCCGCTCCTTATTGATCTACTCGGTGATTTTTTTATCAGACTACGCTACTGAAATTCTTGTACACATCATGCCTATACTGGATACTCAAAATGTGATGTTGTGCGACGTGAAAAATCTACGATCCATAGTGTTTCTAATATACATTTTCAAACACACAGTAGTCAATGTATTTATGTTACACAGATAAGCTTGACTTACACAGTTTATCGGGCATAAAATAACAAGTTGAAAGGTACATAAAAACTGAATACTTCTTCCCTATAGTAAGTGAATGAGCTACTTTACTTTCTTTACTGACCATAATGCCAACAAGAGTGTAGCATTATTTTCCACTGGGCTTCCTTCAACTGGTACTGGTATAGAGCAAGCTTGAAATTGTAAGAGCATAATGATTCAATGTATCCTCAAGTTATTGGCAGCATAACTGTCCTCTAAAAAGGTGTGAGATGAATTTTTCTTGGTTTGCGGAGTAGACTGCTGTGTATTTCAAAATGGGCAATTTATACTGTTGCATCATTCTATTAACCAGCACTCTGTATATATTCATATAGCAATTCATACATCCTTCCTCCCTCTCCTTCCGGCCACTTATTCATTTCACTTCCCTTTCTTACTCTTTTCCACTCAATACTCCAACGCAACTGATCGACTAGACGGCATTGGTTTGGTGGTGGGTCTAGCCAGCCTGTCACGCTTTCAATCAAACTTTTAAAGGGGACGAAATTGCTAGTACTGTTAAGTGGGTGGAACAAAACGCAGCAAGGGAAGGGAGATTGAAGCTTTTTCTGAAAGAATGAAATTGGATGGATTGATATTATGTGCAATTCATGTCATACGTGAGCTTTCACCTTGTCAATTGTACTAATCCGTTGGCAGACGCAAAGCAACGCTGCTGTCTGCTCCTGAGCTACTGAAAATGAAGAGCTAGAAGGCAAACCAAACCACTTGAGTTTGGGCTCGTGAGGAAAGCGCAAGCAGTGTAACCTAATGGTAATGATGATGGTCGTTCAAGAGAAAAAGGAAATTGATTGAAAGCTAGACAAGGCAGCTTGTTTTGATACGACGAGGAGGAGAGTGTCGTTTTTCCGGTGTGTTATGACTCACTTCGAGATCATGGCCTGCTGTGCGTGTTGTTGCCCATAAACATTAGCCCTATGCCATTGCTCCGTTTATATTGCTTGGGTTTGTTGTATTTCTCAGGATGCGGATGGGCCAAGAATGGCTGAAATGTTGAGTATCACAGAGCGAGAAGAAGAAACATTATGGGCGAGTGACACACGTAGCAAAAGTTGTACAGATTAACAGAATTGTGTTGGGTTGGGGTTTAGTGAAAAACAGAGATCAAGAGCGAGCTCATTCATACACGTTTAGTTTGGCTTGCTTGCTGTCATCAGCTTAAGGATATGACAAAGTGTGAGTTTGCCATGCTATAGTCAACCCTCAATCTATAGCCAACCTGAAAATAGGGAGGGTGGCAAGGTACACAAGAAAGACTGCAAACTTACCATTATTATTTCAGTAATGCGTTGGCTTCCAGACTGCATGGCGAGAAGCCGTTTTCTCCACTTAATTAGAATGACCTCTGTACATAGATTAAATTCAATAAGGTAACAATCGTTTCCCTCCGAAAGACCTTAATGAGATCCACTTTGAAATTGTATCATGTAGCAAAGAACAAGGTCCCCAACTGAGAAGTTGCTCGTATGTACGACGGGATCCCATTATATAACGGTCATATAAGAATCCTCTAGTCATGAGCCATGGATCTAAATAGCCAAGTTGACTATAGTGTCTAACAAAGATATTTACGTAGAGATAAGCATAGATACGTATATGCTTTAACCAGAAAACATGAGGTAGGATAGATGGTCATTTCATTCAATGGTAATGTGCAAGTGTCCGCTGAGAATCCTAATGAACATCCAGATACATGTATAGCCCAAATATGGAATAGGAGGAATCCAAGAAAAACCTTAAAGATGTTAGAATATATTGGCAGTGATGATTAAACTTATACATCATATACATGTACCTAACTTTCATTTTCAGAAGTTGCTAATGCACTGAAATCAGTGAAAAGTGGAAGCAAAAGCTACAAACTCTATTTCAACGGGAAAGTTCATATAAAAGGTAGTATCCCTTTCGATGTAATCCAGTGTCAGGTTCTGGATGATGTCAAGTAAAGCGTAGAGATACAACTCCAATTGTATAATATCGTTCCTTAAATTAAAAGTTATTTGAATTGTATATGAAATATGAATTCAGTGTACCAGAGCCAAAGTCAAAGAGATTATAGAATACAAGTAAAATTTATTTATTGAGCCATTATTATAGACATTTGTAATCTGCTTGTTTCTGCCACTATACAACATTGCATTGTATTATACCAATCATCCATCTTTGAAGTAGAATTTAACCTTGATTTTCCTTAACCTGCTACACCATATTGAAAATTCAATAGACTTTCTCCTTGTAGAACTACTTGTAGTTTACATTCGCTGCGTTGAATGTGAATCTTTCTTTCTTCATTTAAAATATAATCAATATACAACTCCTTGAAACTGGAAACTGAAAGTAATATAATAATACAAGGCTCCATATACTGTAATCCGCTTGAAGCACACAATCAATAAGGGGCAACCCTGAGCGAGAAGATTAGCATTTTTCTGGTTTTCTTGTGATGTTGATAATAAAAATGAGCGTCTGCAAATTCTATTTTCAATGAATTTTCACAACAGCAGCTCGATAAAAGGAATGGTTTTGGTTAGTTGAACATTTCATGCTTAGTGCTCAATCATGATGGAAGGATATGGTACAAGTAAGTCTGTGCATTAGATACTCGTATTACATGAAGCGTGCATATGTATTATTTGGATGGGAGCAAAGAATCTGGATGAAAACATCTTGAACTTGCCCACACTGCGTCTTTTTCGCGTCACTACTCCATCATACTCCTTGAGTTTTTTCTTCACGTAGTCAACCATTTAATATACACACACAAAGTTGCAACCTCATCAAGAAGATCAAACGAGCTCGGTACATCCCATAAAGATGAGCAAAGAAGAAGGCCAAGCTTCTTCTTCATGAAAGGAAAAATTGAAGGAATAGGAAGGTATAAAAGTGGGAAGATGGCAGATCCTCTCTCAAACCTTTTTTCTATTCTCCTTAGGGGTAGGGATTGAACTCACTTGCTTTAGACGACAACAAATGCTAAGAGGCCAAGTTATTATTCTTCATGGGCAATGTGGAAAGTGAAATAGGATCGGATTGAAAAAGAGAAAGTTGGTTTGCTTTTTCCCTACTTTGCGTACTGATTTCTCCAATGCTGCCATCAACCATTCAGAGACCTGTTTTACCTCACAATTTATACACCATTTTCTCGTCTACCATTATCATCAGGAAAATATAACTTGTTTCCTAACAAAAGAGATGAATGTCTGTCCTTTAAAGAAATCTGTGCGCGTGGAGTGTATACATCCGCACGCATACGCATCTACCTAAATTATGTGTATGTATAAAAAGGTAGTTAGTGCTTTCTTCAATTCCTGTTCTTTTCACTGGCTTCCTGATATTGTATAACTTTTGTATCCGGAAAAAGGGATATGAAAAAGTGTAATAAAATAAGGAAACGTCTCGCCAAAAGAACTTAGACACTGCGTAGTTAAGTTGCAGTCTCAAAGCTGAAAAGTAAAAGAAGAGACGCTAATGTTGGTTCATTGCTATAACATGCTTTCCCCAACCAAAAATGAAAACAGAAGTCGAAAGGTTAGCACAGAGAACTTTACAAAGAAAGGAGAAAAACAGGTTTGTTTCCTTTTGCCTGAGCAGTCATGAATAAAAAGCATGGAATCATTTTTTCGAGAATACACCGAAATAGAAAGCGAGCAGGATAAGTGTAGTCCTTGCTTTCTTTTATTTACTGGCTAGTGTCTGTAAAAATGATACATACTCATTAGTAAGCACATTCGCCTCTCATGTTCTATAAAGCCCACATTATTATTAACTGTACAAGACAAAGGATATTATTTTTATCTACCATTAGCGGTACAGAAATAGCATGCATGTGGCTGAAAGAAGGTGCAAGATCAAATAATACTTTGCGTGAGAGTTAATTAAAGCAGCAATATTTCCTATAAATTGCGTGCAAAAATATTTATACCATAATATTTGACTTCTTTCAACAGTTCCAACACCTTTTTTGGATGGAAGCGGCTGCATGTATATTATAGTGAAGTGTGATAATCATAACACAGCCTTAAGAAAACACGTGAGGAGTTTTTTCCTCTTCTCCTTCAACAACTCATTGTTCTCTCCTCTTCTCGTCTTCTCCGATGGGAGTCTTAATGGAAGCGTTGAGCGTAAGGAAAGAAAAAGGAGCGAAGCTGTGGAACAGCTTGGCGTTGGCTACTAGCTTGGTTGGATGAATGGATAGTTAGATAGGTTTTTTTTCTCTTTCCGCTTCTTCGTCTTCAAGTTATTGGGTCACAAAGGAGCATAGTCAAGTTTCCTATTAGAAGAAATAACATATTTGAAGAATGAGATGACTAATGAGCCATGCATACAATACGGCTCGAATTCTTTGTAGCGCTTTAACGATGCCGGAGCTACAGTTTCAGAATAATGCCTCGGTTCTAAATTCTAAGAGAAGAGGGAAAAGAGTGGAGTGAGCCGCTCTGGAAAAAATATCACCTTCGAATGAATTACGACTATACTCATACGAAAAATACATAATAGTTATGCATGAATGTTTTTATTACGGCTGATAGCCTTATAAGCATCAGGAGAAATTGAAAAAACTGCAATTCACATACATATGCTTTCCTTTTTCAAAAAGATGCATATTATTTTTTGTGTATAAAGGGATACATCGTAGTGGCTCAGTTTGATAAACCATGCTATATACCTAAGTAAGCAAGGGCTAAAAACCCTAGAGTATCCTCTCGGGGAAATTTTCACTTAAAGTGTGTGTATATAAAGCTACACTGCTTCTTACTAGAGCTACAGCTGCGAGTACATCAGTTGAAATAGGAGGCAGGAGTAGCTGGTCGTCGTAATGCATAACAACTATTTTATCTCATAAATGCAGGGAAAGCCAGTCTCCTTTCCCAGCTTTACTCAGTTAGTTTTTTCTGTCTTTTCGCTCACTTGAGAGAATTTTAGTTTATAACCGTTTGCTTTACAGTTACTATTTAATAGGTATCAACAGAGAAACAAGAAAGTAAAATACCTACCTATATATTTCAGGTTTTTGTACATGTGTCGAATGAATGTTTTTCAATATTCTCCTTCGCCTATAACGAGGTCGAACGAATAGTGAAATGTCGTAAAGGTTGGAGAAAAATGGATGCATGCAAAAGTTTTTCACGTATTTTTTTTGTGTGTGAGTGAGAGTGTAAGTAAAAGTAACTTTTCCGCTAGGAAACTTTATTTTTTTACTTTCACTCTTCAGCAGTCGACAGGGACCTATACACACAGTTACTGTATTGGAGCTTTATATACCATTACCATGCCTTTTGGTTGTTGCACGTAGGGGTTTCAACAGAAGTTTCATGGGTAAGTTTCATATGGTTGCTGCACCAGGCGAGAATCTTCCGAATTTTTACTGAATTTTTAGTACTTTTCAAGCAGCAGCAAATCACACTATAGAATGATTATATGCGTATACATCCATGGTAAAATCATGTTAAGGCATTAATATGAATAAAAGAAGCAAGCCCGGAGTAAATATGGGGTGCAACGATTTTAGACCAAATGTAAAACTGTGTATATTTGTCATCCACCTACCACTAAACTTTTAATTTTATACCGAAGAATACAATCATGATTAAGAGATTATGGATAGGTCTAATGTAGTGAGAAAGTCTAATGAAATTCGTAAAAATTTGCTCTTACAAGCTCTTAGATACCCTAAAGTTTACAGACAATGTTTCAACCTCCAAAACAGCGATTTCCCTTAAGTGGACAATTTGAGCCTGTAATATTATACCGAACTACCTTGTACGTCCATCGCACTTGTAAATGTAATTAGAGCCGATCTAAATTCTAAATATATGATATGTAAATGTATAATATATGTATAAAAAGTAAGGATTGGAAGAAAAAATTTAATTCATGAGAGTTCCTTTGTGACCAACTTGGCTTTCCCCACGCTGCTTTCTCTTTGTTGTTTGATTCCTTTTGTGTTTTTTTCACTTTCTCTGATAACTTTCATCATCAAACAATATTTATACATCGTACATGCTGGCTTGTATTGATGATGATAGCCAGAGTAGTATATGTTGAGTTAACTTTTAACGTTCACGGATAAAATAAAATTGCACAAAAACATATTGATTCTTTTTATTTCCGTATCGTGGACTGTCACAACTTTGTTTTGGTGATACCTTTCATAGCTTTTCTCCGTTTACAGCTAAGTATATCCAAGTTTCTAAATTTAATATTTTCATAAAGTGAAAATATTCATGAAGATACATTTGTAAAATGCAAAAATGATAGATCCACTTTTACTTTTTGTCTCCATTATTTTATTTCAGTTACGGTATACATCATGTGCCAGAAAAAGTTTTGGTTCGTCGGTGTCATTTGTGCGGTGAAAAGCGAAACTTTTATGATTAATGATTGTTGTCTCTACTGAATTGGCTTTCAAAATCATTTTGAAGTCTTGCCCATCATTATTCGGTTCAAACACAATAGCAGTTTCCCTTTTCTGCTTATTAGACATTGTTTTAGATTTTACCTTGCTTGTATGCAGTTTAAACAATTTGATATCATTGTCTGTGAATATGTTTTAGGAACAGAAGGATCTAAACTGGTTATTTACTTGCATGCATTGAAATTTAAACGAAAGAGACGTTTATGCATTTGAAGTATCATGTTTTTAAAACGTACATGAAACTTTTCGAACTTTAAACAAGCAAACATGATTTCTATTGCACGTGTTTTGCTGTTGGCATAAATGTAATATGTAATGTATCCAAAACTATGAAAAAATGTGGATATAAACAGAGATGTAATAGTTGTTAGTAATACAAGTAACAAAAGTACATGTTATTTCCGTTCTTGACACACGTAAATCACATAGTCGATGCATATTTTAAAACTTACTACAAGATTCGACATGTAAAGTTGTAACTATAATGCGTACCAGTACGAGTAGGCTCCTTAATGCAATTGTGAATGTTGCAGTACACTTACCAATTTTTTCACTCCACGTGCATACTCGATGGATTTATTTATGACAGTTTAAGCAGCAATCGCTTTTACAGATTCTCTTGTAAAAATGATGCATTCATATATCATCCGGAAACTATTGCACACGATGCCAAAACAACTTGTTTTTACCAAATAACAGACATTCATACTTTCCACTGTGTCTAGTGGAGCATTTTCAATAATTTAATCCAAACTGCAGTGACAGTATCTGAGAAGGGAAAGGGGTTATTGATAAAACTCTGAGACACGGAAGGAAGCGACTTGTTTCTGATGCTGCCTTCCAGGCTATTTCAGAAAACGATATAACATTTAACATCAAATATAATTTATACTGCCTTGCCAAAGGAATATAGGGAATGGGACACTGAAACTAAACCTTGATATATTACGATCATGTAAACCCGAGCGAAAGCCTTGAATTTACGCATGTAGTCTAACATTACATTCGCTCCTCTAGAAAAAAAGTTGTATTTGAAAACTGCAAATTGCTTGCATCTTGAGCAAACAAATACAATACAGCCGGTGGCTCATAAACCCAACCAATATTGCATTTATTGAAAGAAACTGATATGTAAATCTTTGAGCTTTAATGCATACACAATTGTTACATCTTTTTTCATAAAGAAGTCCATACGTCAAGTCTGTAAATTTGGGTTGTCTTCGTATTTGCCATTCTTCAATTGCCTACTTCTTCCTTTCAATAAATGATCATAATCAGGTTTACTGTTTGACAGGAAATTGAGTGGAGCACTCCACCAACAACATGTTGTGTTATGTATTAGTGTACATTGGGATGTACACAATACATATCGTTTCTACCCCACTTTCACCAGGGAAAATTGTGGGAGCGAAAAGATGCATGAATTCGCTCATATATATTTTGGCCGATTCCTTCCTTCCTCGTGTCTCCTCTCCTTCCCCCAAATCCTTGAGAACAAGATTTATGGCGGTGAAAGAAAACATTACTTCACAAATGTACTGAGCAAGCCAAAACGATATTGCTGGGAATCGTACAGACACACAACGTTTCTAGCTCTCTCGTGTGCATCTCTTCAGCAAGAACTTGAAACTCAAGAGGTTTAGTGTATATGAGAGTGTGAGTAAGTCGTTTCATGTTGTTATGTCCTTGTCAAAGGGATACAAGTTGCGATACCAGCTCGAATGTTTATTTACAATCAACATTTACGAATATGTACATGAGTGAAAGCATAATAAGAAAGTGTTTCTCCATACAATAGGATTGGAAATGCGTATTGATTTTTTAGTAATTTAGCACCAGAAGATTAGGACAACACTGCAGCCTGTTTCGGATAAAATAATAGATACAAATTTGTAATAGTTGAATGTGTTTTTTTATTTACTTCCACCATTCTTTGCCCACTTGAAATTGAAACTGGTTGTTTGAATTAGGGTGTATAGCATCCATTGAGAGAGAGTGATTCTTATATTCTCAGACTAATCATGAAGAGATTATGCCACACCTTTTTCAATAAAAAAACCAGTACACTCATACCCATGTCAAATACTCTGTCGATGGAATTTTATCTCAGTGATTCTTCTTCGCTTTTGATACTTGCCAAGCCAAACATCGTCTTTTTCTCGTTAGATTTTTGGTTGACAGTTTGAAAGGGGTCCATTCTTACGATCAGCAATAATAGAAGGGATGAAAAGCCGATGCGTGTCCAAGAAAATGTCTATTACATTCTCGCCTTAGTGAGAAAGGAGATGGACGTCTTAAGTCTACTTGTAGTTAACGAGGTTTTGAGTTGTACTCAACAAAGAAAAGTACATAAATAGCTGTATGTAGTAGCGGTGGGATTAGGAAACAATCGTATTCATTTTTTACAACCATCAGAAGAATGAAAGAAAAAAAGCGTAAAGGAAGTTGACTTTTTATTTGAGATTCACCAGAAAACAACGAATATAAAAACTCAAGTTGAACGGCCGGTAAAACAGCAAATGAAAGTAAGAAAGTGGATGTCTTTTGTAATAAAGGGAATAGAATGGAATGACATGAAGAAAAACTAGATTTTTTTCTTCTTCTAAAGCCTAAATTGCAACTGTGCATTCTTACATTGGTGTAGAGAGATCTTTTACAAAATACTAACATTGCACTTGAACAAGTAGTGTGGCGAGATTTATACGATATCTCAAAAAAACGAGTTTCAATCGCACTTTTTGTGTTTTTATAGACACACATGATAGGAGAATTGGATACTGCTGCGTATCCATTGTTTGCGATAGCGCATTGGGTTTTTGTTATGCTTAAAAAAAGTTTTTTTCGTCTTCAGAGAGAAATCGGATTATAGGAAGAATTGGATGATAAAAGAGAAACGATGTTTCTTTTTGAAATGAGACCAGCATTAAAATAAGTTTTTTCTAGCGACGGAACGGTAACAACTAAGAGAAAAGTTGTGAAAGAGAAAACAGTGGCGTGGTGTGGAAATTGGAGAAAAAAGCTAATGCCAAATAAATAGTGTTGAAACAATGAGCCGATTTGCTGAGAGTCTAGAAATGAGCCTTATTTGTACAAAAGCTCGATAGTCTTTAAAGTTTTCGACAAAATTCAAAAGACTTTTAAATCAGCTTGCAAAACCCGAAAGTAGAGAGCATCCCACCATCCTTTGGACTCGAGAATTCAAATGAAAGTGTGAAGAAAAAAGTTTGGAGTACCATCACATTATGCCACTAGAGAGGAAGAGATGAGGATGGAAAAGAGTGTTCTTGTGGCACGCGATACATGTTTTACGAAAACTAATTGGAATTATAATTAGAGTCTTTCTGACTCCTTTAAGATATCAAATACCTCCTGTCTGAAGAAAAAAACTAGGGAAAATGGAAGAAAAGTGAGTTCCTCTCAGAAGGCAACAATCTTGTTAATACTTTCTTTGCCTCGAGACTTTAATCGTCTGTTGCATTCATTTTAGATAACGACTGGAGCGATCTGTAGAATCAAAGTAAAAATAGGGGAGTGTGTCTGACGTCTAACGAGTAATAGCCATTTTCAGGCAGAAGTAAGAAAAACTAGGAGAGCTTTGAATTTCAAAAATTAGCCTATCAGCACCAAACATTATGCAAACTAAAATAAGTTCGTACTACTCCTACTATGGTGTATACGATAAATTAAACATTATATAGTGAACCCAAATGCGTGTCAAGAAAAAAAAGATCGACTGAACTAGTGTGCGTAGGGGTTATATGGACAAAGAAAAATAATTGTAATGAAGCAAAGAGCAAAAGTGTAATTAATATTCAGCAACTTAATTAAAAGCCAGAAAAAGTTGCAAAAAAATTAATAATAACATTCAAGGAAATTTTGATGTTTTTAATAGAGCAACGGAAAGTGTTTCTCATTTCATACGCACTCTCAAGAGATGGAAAGTTTTGATGACTAGTTCTGCTGTTGAGAAAATGATTACTTAATCCATATGTTAGAAAAGTGAGCATCTTTTGCTGTGAAAGTAAAAATCACCAATATTTATCAGGAAAAAATATTTTGATCTCAAAATATAGTCTCAAAGTAAATTTTTGTGTTTATCTGCTATTAAATACAAACTACGCATAGGTAGCAAAAATATGCCTAACTGCCTAGCACATCTGGTATTATTTTCAATTAATGTGCTTATGCGCTTGGTGCTCCCAGCTTATCAAATTGCACCATACCATGGATGACTTAATTCTGAAGTAGAAAATGACAGAGATCGTAGCAGTAGTAATTTCCACGCTACACAAAGTTGCCCGAATAGCACGAGTACATTCTCAACAACAAGTTTGTGAGATATATGGCTGAAAACGAAGAAATAATTTCTTGTCATGAAGGAAGGGCATGCCCTTTGCTAAGCAGCATGAGCTGATAATTGTGAGAACGATGTGTCCGTCTTTCCGAGTTTAAAAAAAGTTAATAATATGAATCCAAAGTAGCACCAGTATCGCGAATCGAATTGCCTGTTATTGTTGGCAATTTTCACTCGTGCTTTCGGTTTTCTGGTTCAGTTGGTTTCGTTAAGGCCTCCTTAAATCGATACCTCTTTTGTCGCTTCCCGCTACATCCTGATTCCCGAATTCTTATTTACCTTTCGAAAGAGAACGACCAGAACAGTATTAGAGTTGTGTATTGCATGTTTTATTCTACATTTCTCAATCTTTCCGTGGCCACTACAAAACTACAAATTCGTTCGAAAAGGGGAAAGTATCTGTTATGTTATCTGAAACGAAAGTGTGGACTTTTCTGATGTAACAATACTAGCCGTTGCAAAATTCTCTCAGCCTGCTGTAAGAAATAATACAACGTGGCTACGACAGTTCACATATGGCAAGTCCCATAAATCTTAAAAGGACAAAGAAAATTTCTGAAGCTTGAAATTTCATTCCTAAGTATATACTATATACAAATAAATTTGATATAGCTACAGCAGTACACAACTATATATATATGTGATGCGAAAATGTTTGTGTGCAGAAATATCTGGGTGGCAGTATCCTGTTGAAAGCTACTGCCTAAGAAAGAACATTACTGCAAAAAGAATGTTCAAGGCTGTCATTACTTTGTTTGTTTTCTCTACTTTTTTTAGTCATTCCTTGCAAAGAACGTCAAAAATCGAATTCACAACCACCATCAAAGCCGTAAGAAGGGTGTTAATTTAAATACCCTAGTTCGGATAGGTATAAAATTTAAAATAACATTCAACAAAAGATTTTGTTTTGCACTGGCAACTGCTAACTTAAAGCAAAGTCTAGTTTCAACCCACCCAGTGGTATTAACCTATTCTACAGGAAGCGTTAGAAATAGCTGTAAATTATTAAGAATTAATTAACCAACATTTCTGTGATATTGAGTTTGGCAAATTAAGCAGTTTTCTATCTTAAATGGTACCTATATTTGGGCTATTTTCGAACGTAATTTGCCTCTCGGCATTGAATGGGTTTTCTGGAGAAAGTAAAAAGAGCAAAAACATATTTAAATGAAAACAAGGAAGGTGAAAACATACATGATATATACCGGAAGCTAGATTTCATCTAGATTGTTTTCCCTTCTACTTTATATTCCTTAGGGTGCAAACGTCTTCTCACAGGGCTCATCGTTCTTGTGGCGATAAGCAAAACTACATGTGTTCCAGTGTCGAAAATGAAGATATTCTAAAGGCTGTGTTCGTGCGTGAATATAAGGCAGGCATTCTGATGGCCACTAGCTTGTTTTTGTTTCATTGCGTTCCTCTTATCTGCTGATGTACGCAAAATCCCCTAAATGCTTGTAGGAAGTATCAGCGCTTGGAAACCAACCACCATGACCATTCAAACATACATGGTTAAGTTAGCAAATACTCAAGCAAGTAGGTACATTATATGGACAAACGGACTACGTCGTAGCTTGTGAATTTTGAATTTATGGAAAATTTGCAAAACAAAAACACCAAGAGCCAAGACATGTTACTAACGTTGTGTGCTTGTGCTCGTTTCCAGAAAGTATCATGCTGATGATGACCACCGCCACATGCTGAGTTTTCGTTGTGTAGTGTGTTTCACGCATAATCCAAATTTTACAAGTTACCAAGGGTAGATGTAAAGTGTTGTTTCTTTGCTTCCAAACACATTTACTGTGTGGGAGTAAAAGCTAGAGGACTTGAATAAGCTTACTGTATATACAAACTTATGTTGTTCCACCCGACGTCTGCAGTAAAAGCAAAACACCTGCTGGACAAACATGGGCGCATTTCATAATGGTACGTAAGCGTTCATATGTGAATACGCACCCGCATCGCATATTGGGCTAGTATAGCAATTTCAACCGTAAAAGAGAAATATTATACTTCAGTGTAGTACATGCAGTAGACTAGAACAGAAGAGCAGAGTTGTATTAATTGAATTTCACAAATTTTCTGGAAAGGAGATACTTCCACGATTGCAGGGCTTGCGAATATATCTACCATAGTTCATATATCACTATACTAAAGCATTATTTTTTATAGTGAAGAACCCAATTTCGCCAAAAATCTAAATAGAGAGCTGCGGGTAAGAACGAGGATGTAAGACTATGTACGTGCTCGAAAAGTGCTAGTCATGAGTTTTCGTAAATAAATTTAGGCTTTTATCACATGCGTAATCTTATAATGAATTGCTGGAGTACGAATGGGCGGATTAGTTGACGACAGTGGGCGATTTTTCAAAAAAAAATCAAAAACTTCCTCTTACCGAGAACGTTTTGCCCACATGAAAGAGCCACCAAACATACCTCAGTGCACTTTGCATTCGTAAAAGTACCATGGATAGCCTTGACGGAAGGATCGTCTGACATTAGTTCAAACTCAACGAAAAGTGACGAGACCTCTGCCATCATATAGAAGTTCTAACGTAATGTAATACATATGTGTTGGGTAAGCAAAACTTAGCATGACAAAAATTTCAGGCTTTTAAATAAAATGGGGCTTTGACAAAGTGAGAGATAAAAAAGCAATTTTTAGGGCTCTTCTAGATCCGGCTTGCCCACCTACGCATGCACCAATGGAAGAACATATACGCAGTTACTTGAAAAAGAAAGTATTATTCATTTCATTATGATAATAGACACAATTAGCATAGACAACCCTGAAAATGTTGTTTAAACGTTTCCGACCTTCACCTAATACGCGTTTGCGAGCAATCAGCACGGGAATTGTAAAAATACCTATTGAATATGT
>JAQGAP010002794.1:0-14070 GCA_034697805.1 Orchesella bifasciata | reverse complement strand
CATACCTAACCGTCAAAGATAAGATGTGTTTCCCATGTCATTTGTTGTTAGTGCTTTTGTTTTTACTCATTCTGGTTGGTTTTTAATTAGGTTGTATCAAGTTTTGGACATCAAATCTTCCTCATTTCAATCATGAATCCTCTGTCACATGAGGAGTACTACTACAAAGTGGATAATATGGTCCTAAGCTCGTGTCAACTTCTTCGGAAGCTGTTTGAGACACGATGGAAAAAGGAATCTGGATTGGACTACACTGAGGTGCAATGGGCAGAGTATATTGAAGGACATGGTCAAAGCGTCTACAACAAAGCTCTGAAGGCCCAAAAAGACATTATTGCCAAAGGATGTATTGAGGAATGGGATATTTCCGTGTTATCAACTGTCCTCCTCAATTTTGGGAACTGGCGTTACTACAAAACTGAAAATGATGCAGTGCGTCAACTAACAATTTTACGGAACGACGTGGCTCACCACCCAAGCAAAAAGTTGAACCAGGAGGAGTATGACGCCAAGGTGGACCTGTTTCGTGTCAGTTTGAAACGGCTGGGACTTCAGGATGAGGAGGTTGAGCAAATGATAACAAAGGCTGGACGTAGCTCATCAGTTGCTGCTCTTAAGGCTAACAAACGGCTATATGATAGGGCAAAGGGTCTCATGAAAAGCAATAAGTATGACAAGGCTGTTGGATGCTACGATGAAGCGATAACAATGCCGAGTTTGCTACCAATTCATCAAGCAACAGCGTATGAAAAGAGGGCGGAATGTTACTTCAAGTATGCCGAGTTCAAGAAGCTGAAGCAGTTGGATGCTATTGAAGTCATTAATTGCTGCAATCAAGCACTGAAAGATGCAAATCAAGCCTTGGAAATCAACGAGAAGTCCTGGAGAGCACATTTCACTCTGGCACAAACTCATCGACTGAAAGGGGATTTAGACACAGCAGTAGAGCACTACCGTCAATCCCTGTCAATATCTCCAACGGCACAACACGTCAAAAATGAGTGGGAAGCTTGCTTGGCTCTTATGAGTATAAAGAAAGGAGGTATGTCTCACCTCCAGCATGACTCCCTTCCAAAAAACTTGACAGAAAAAATTGCTCAGTATTCCAAGTATTTGGGTCGGAAAATAACTGAGAAAGAGTTTCTGGAGGAGATTCCAAACGCACAGGGAGCTCTGGTTCCTGGTCAAGATTTTGTCGCCCGTGGCCATCAATATCGTTGTGGTTGGGGTGTTCGACCTAATGAAGTTGATGCTGTCCGATTCTTCACCAAGGCCGCCGATCTTGGGAACATTGAAGGAATGCACAGTTTGGCGACGTGCTACTTCAACGGAACAGGCGTTGCACAGGACTTTTCCAAAGTGTTTCAAATTTACCTTAAAGCAGCGAAAATGTCACCGGATACGCCAGGACGGGCAACACTTGTCTCTAAGAATGTGGGAGTGGCAGATTCGCAATTTGCTTTGGGACAGATGTACGAGCTTGGTGGGGTAGTTGTAAAGCAGGACTACGCCCAAGCGGCCATGTGGTATAAGAAAGCTGCTGAGAATGGGGAAGGTCGTGCTGCACATCGCTTGGGAATCTTCTATTCCAATGGTTGGGGTGTACCACGCAGTGAAAAAATGGCAGAGACGCATTGGCTCCAGGCTATCAGATTTCATGAGAGTGAGGCTGCCCACGCGCTAGTTGGCTATTACAAGCATCACCTGGAACCTGAGAAGGCACTAAACATGTTTGAAACTGGGCGGAAGCTGGAACAAGTGTTATTGACTGGAATTAGCAAAGAAGAATTCATGGCTGAAATTAAAGAGGTTACTCAATGCCGAGATGAGCAAAAGCCAGAATTACTTGCGTTCGAGAAAAAACATGAGTTGGATACAAAGGGCTTGACTTTTGTGCAGCGTATTCGTCGTATGTTGAACTTTGCAGATGGGAAGCTTCAAGAAAGCAACGACTCTCAAGGAGAAGGAAAGTTACCATATTCAGAAAATGCTAAAGATTGGAAGCTACTGGAAATAGAGAATAACACCAACGCGCTGCATCTTCATGATGATACTGCCAAGTCAACTGCAGCAACCTCAACTCACCAAGAAAAGGATACCAACGTTAACGTCCTGGGTATTCTTCAACGAAAGCCTTATTTGGACAGCCCAATTCGAAAAAGACTGATCTTGAGTCAACGCGAGCTGATCAACGAAATGATTTCATTCCCAAAAGACCATATCTATATAGATAAGCAAATGGGAATATGCCTACCTACTCTTGTTCAAGGTGCCCTCAAGTTGTCACCTCAAATGAAGCATATTACCATTCAGGATATGAGCCCTACGACGGAAGCCATTTATCAAGACTCATCTATCGCTCTTACAATAATCGATGAGCCGAATTTGAAACTGTTCTGGATTCAATTGATTGCTGAAGACGAGAATGGAGATGTGGTCCGAATCTTCATCCATGATGTGGAAAAGACCGAGGAAAACTTGAAGAGATTTAAGTTTGGACGCAGAATTTCCATTTTGAATCCGTATATGCAGGTTAGGAATCAAGAGAGAGACATCGGAATTCGGGTTGATGATCGGGATTGTATTGTCTACTCCGGAGGAGCTCAAGACATGTGTCGCTTTTGTGGCCAGGAAAATGCGCCCCATAAATGCTCAAGCTGCAAGAAAGCTTATTATTGCTCCAGGGAATGTCAAACCCTGGACTGGAAGGTGTTGAAACATAAGCTTGTCTGTTCTCAGATTAAAAATAATGTTCCTTAATTCCAAATATTTGCAAAAGCTAAACCTTAATATGTTATGTTGTTACATTCTTGTTTTGTTAAAAATCAACTAGGATCAACTTTGTTTATAGGTTAGTAGGAGTTGTTAATTTAATACTAACTAACTATTGTATTAGTGTTCCGTACTTGTCATATTGTAATCGAATTGTTATCATCATATCTATTACTTCGTAATAAAAATTAAAACCTTATTATGAATGATATTTCCATTGTCCTAATCAACTTGCTTATCAATCACAAGCACACAAATGTGTCTACACCAGAATCTTATGAACGCATATTTGATAAACAAAATAGCTTTTCGAGAAAACGCTGGAAGGTTTTTGTAGAAGCGAAGAAATACGGACAAACTAAAACTTCAAGAAAATTTGAAGCAGAGTCCATTGTCCGTGAATTAGACATCATCCGAGCTCCCTGACATCACTTCACGTAGCAATCTCACAATATAAAGGGGCATTGTGAGATTACCGAATTTCTCTTAAATACTGATTGGAGAAAAATGTCTCCTACATGAGTACCTACCAATTATCGAGTTTGCTTATTAAAAATTAATCTTCTCGATGTCCTCAACATTTTCTTCATATCCATGTTGACTTTTTTTTGTTGACTTCATGATACATGTAATCCGACTTGTCGTTGATGTATTTACATGCCACCACCAGCACGCGTAATCACAATCGAAATATTATATCCTTTGCACAAAATACAGAGCGTGTGTTGGATGTACTTAATATTATGGAACCGTTCTGCATCTTGCTGTGCAAAAAGAAAAGTTGGGGTGAAGCATGGAGCCAAAGTTAACGCCCTCGAGCAAAATGGTGAAAGTCCGCAGTCCACTTTCTCTGGGATTGTAACGAACAAGGAAGGCATTGAAACAGCACAATCGTACTTTTGAAGAAAGCTGGTGTAAAATGACGACTAGTAGCTTATAGTTTATGAAGAAGTGTCAAGCTAAATAATATACACATTTCCCGTAACTAATAAAGGTTGAAAAATTAGTATCATGCAATAATACTTTGAAAATATAAAAATTTGCATATCTCGGTTTTATTCATAAAATGCATGTATATTGGTAAGTATGCAAAATGATGCAAACACTCTCTCGTTCTTGCATAAACGATAGGCACGAACACCAGGAAAGTTCCTATTTATGCACAACGTTTTACACTCAACTCAACAACTCCATCAAACCATATTCGTACCTTCGTGTTTCGTGTAAGTACATAATTTTTGTCTTTCTTCGTTCCTCGAGTTCTGTGCCTACGGCTGACTGTATCGTCAAGTGTATCGTGTATCCACATTTTTCATTTACTTTTCAGATTATACAGCGTACTGAGTGTACAGTCATCAGTGTCATCAATCATCAGTGGTATTAAAAGTAAGTTGCATTGGCTAATTAACTTACAACACTTGATATTTAAAAATATTTTTTACGATGTAATTTGGCTTTTTAATGGTTTAGTTATCGGCTTAAGATGTCAACCCCTTTCCCCACCGACCCGGCCACCCTTGTCGTGTTTCCGTCACAGAGATCAACGTATTATGAGATTTTCGGCTGCGTTGGATGTCAGAAAATCCCGAACCCACAGGATTACTATGTTTGTCAAAAGGGCCATCATGTTTGCTCCAAGTGTGCCGTACTAGCGAATCAGGAAGACAATTCGAAAGGTGTCGTTGTGAAACCTGGTCTTCAACAAGGAAACAACAACAAGCGGGAACCGTGCTGCACTCCAGGAAAGAGGAAGTTGCGGAAAGGCCCTCCCCAACTTTTGAACACTTTGCTGATGAACTGCAGGTGGGAGTGCAAATATAGTGACAAAGGGTGTTGTACAAACACTGTTGGAAAGGATTGGGCAGATCACGTGAAGACATGTCGTTATTAGTGAGTCAAAAAATATATTTATTTAGGAAAGCAACTCGCTTAAAAGTATTCCGCTTGTAACGTTTTCATTTTATAGCCGAATTTTTTCCTGCCGATATTCCTACTGCGCCAACAAAGCCGCGTCAGCCCTGGAAGCGGTGGAGCACCTAATGGGCGAACACAATGCCATAATCTTTGAAGGACCCAATGCGACTATGACCATTTCGTTTGATTCGTTGATTCGTATGTTGGATTATCTATCCATTTGCTCTGACATCGATATATTGTTTCTTAAACTCAATGTGTAAAATTTGATTTCTGTTCATTTGCTTTCCAGAGGTAGGACGCATGCTTGCCGTTATACAATGGGACGATGAGAACTACCTGTTTTCTTCCGCAATCTTGGACAACACGATTTATATGTGGGTATGGAATATGCAGGCCTTTGATGACAATGATGAAAATGTAAGAAACTACAGTATCAAGATGATCGAGAACATTGTGGAGGGTGAGGGTGACACGACGACTCGGGATAACCTCTCCAAAACTGGTGTAAGAATAGTATAGTTTTTAAATCAACAATTGTTTCATTTCTGCTCTTCGCTTGCCATTTGTTGATATTGTTTACTGAATTATGTGACTATTTAGGGTAGCTTCAGTGGAATTTGTATACCGTATGTATTCACTGCATCAGACATCATTTCCGATGTAGACTGCTTTATCATCCCTTTAGTCAGGTTCAAAAAGTGGTACCTGAAGACAGAAGGAGAGGGAAAAAAGGCAATTAAACTTTTCACTGTTACGGTCAACGTTGAGAAGAAGAATACAGGAGGTGTTTGAAGGGTTAGTCGCATGTGGAAGTCTCTGCTGTCGTTACTCGTTATTGTAAGTCGTGTATTTCGTTGTTGTTCCTATTTGTATTTGCTAAATGTTCTTATCTAATGTATCGCGTATTTATATAATGGACTTGAAAATGAATTAATTTTTAGTTTACCTTATTGTGTAAAACGTAAAATTTAGGGTTAGCTGTAGCTGTAGTCTGTATCTTTTAATTTCCCCTCGGGAATGTAGTGCTTTGCGTAATTGTTGAGTAGGAATGTTCACCGCTGATTAAATTATTAAAACCTCATCAGAAACAATTAATAAATCAAATAAAAATTGATGAATTATTGAACTGGGTAAAATTTTATTTTCAATTTGAATTGTAAATTACATTGAGTACAGTATATCGAGAGAATAAAAAAATTACATTACCGAGAAAGGCAAATATTGAAAATTTTTAATTCACATTTGATCTGATTCTCATCATTTTCATATGAAGTTCATCTATATACCGTATTTTCACAATATTTTTGAAAGGTATACACATAAATTTCACATCACCATCGCTCATTCAAGTACATATGTAAAATAAATTGTTATAATCAATAATAAGAATTCTTGCTTGAAAGCTATATTTTTTTGTTATATTATGTAATTTAATCGCGCTCATTTATAAATATAATTACAGCTATAATCATAATCATTCAAAGCAGATGAAATCATGTCCTATTAGTTTCCTGTCATGAACTCTACATTCTTTTGAACAATATGAAGCTTTTTTACACAATGAACATTTTACAGAAGTTTTCTTCTCTTCTCCACAAAATCGGCAACAGTTGGGTATCTGCTTGCCCAGATAAATGATACACTTTGGTTCATCAGTCCTTATTCCATTTCTATTACCACCTTCTTGACTTTTTGTCCACGAGTAGGGATTTAGAATTGCAATTCTACAGCCCCGCTCCAACTTCCCTTCATTGACTTTTGTGGGTTTAAAGTTGTAAATGTCCAGACGAGTCACATCTCCATTCTCATCCTCTGCTAAAATGTGAACGAACTGGGAAGCAAAGAAAGGATCTTCAATAATCGTCAGGTCAATCATCTTTTCATCGTAAATGTGATCAGAGTCAGTGGCCGTCATTTCCTTTAAAGTAATTGACTGCATACGACCCATCCTTCTAGGTGCTTTGTGAGTCAACTTGGGCCTTTGGTTCAGTCCAAGAACGGTAACATGATCAGGATTTGTCATTGAACGGAGAAGTGACATCTTCTGACGATGCTGATTGATCTGTTGTTGTCTTGCAGGACTAGCTAAATATGACTTTCTCTCCAAAATGCTATCATTGATGATTGCTTCAGGTACAGGCTGACTGGAAGCTAGTCCATTCGACTGCTGGCTATTTTGCTCCAAGGTTTTAGAACTTGCAAGCTTTTTTTCAACAAAAGTTTTGTATCTACACTCCGCATTATAGGGCAAGTAACAAGGCAGCATACTTTCTTCAGCCTCTTTTCCCAAGTTATAGTAAAATTCCATTTTCCGCAACATTGAGGATTTTCTTTCCTCAGTGCTGCTTGACTTCTGAGCTTGACCTTGACTTTCGAACTCCAAAACTTGGAGGTATGCGAGTGAATAAAACACTTCGGCTAGTTTCCGAGGTACCTTCATTGCGCACTTCTTGTAAGCAGCAGCTGTCTTCGTAATATGACTCTCTGATGATTGTTCCAGATTTTGTAACCCATTCAAATCATGTATACTTTGGCATGCTTTGTAATATAGGAGGTCTGCATTCTCTGGAAAGTTCTCCAAACCTTTATTTGCGTAGACTAGTGCTGATTTGTGATCTCCAGCAAGCGAATACAAGCTCGAGAGACTGATGTAATAATGCACATTTTCCGGATACATTCCAGTTCCCTGCTTGAGTAGCTCAAACATGTACGTGTCTTCTGATTTCACTGCACCACGGGATTTCTGGTTGAAGAATGCGAAGCAAAAACGGCTTTTCATGTTGTCGTCATTCTTCCTACCCTCAAATCTTTCAAATACTTGGCTAATTAATCTTTTCAATTTCATTTTTCCATCTGAATCCGGAAAAAGGAGGTCTGCTCCAGTATGTAAGTGTGAGGTAAGGCACTCGTAAATCACATTCAAAGCTGACGAGCCTTCCTCTTCAATTAAATTTTCATTCTCAAGTAACTCTGCGAGCTTTAAATTGGCTCTCAAAGCTCGCAAAACCTCTGTATCTACTGAACCTTGATGAGCAAGCCTGACAATTTGCTCCAAAATCTTGTCATTCATGGAAATAATCTCTCCTCCCCAACGTTCCTTATTGGAATGGATGCCTTGAAGTAAATCATTGAGAAGTTCCTGATATCCCTCGTCTTTTGAGAACTGGTAACGTTGAACGCGCTCAAAGAAGGTCATCCCTTCAACATCCAGCTTTTGCTCTTTCTCATACTCAATCATTTCATCTTTGTTCTGGAATTGTTTCATTCTTTTCTCAATCACATTATTCAACTCTTCTTCAGCCACCCCTTTCAGTCCAGTACTTCCCAGCTTCTTCCCCTTTTCGAACATTTCCTTTGCTAATTCAGGCTCCATTTGTTTGATATAGTAGCCCACTAAAGCTTCCGCAGCGTTGGGATCATTTAGTTCAACTCCTTGTTTCCAATACAATTCTGCCTTCTTTTCACTTTTTGGAACACCAACTCCATGCTCGTACATTAGGGCTAGATTTGTTGCAGCATTTCCAATTCCATTTTCAGAAGCTTTCATATACCACATCACTGCTTCGCAGTGGTCTTGTTTTGCAAGGACTTCCATCCCATTTTCATACATCAGTCCCAAACAATGTTGAGCAGCTGCCACTCCAACATTTTTTCCAGCTTTTGTAAATATTCCAGGAAAGTCTGGAGACATTTTGGCTGCTTTTTTAAATAGTTGATATGCTTTTGGTAATTCCTGCGCCACCCCTTTGCCTCTCGCGTAACAAAGCCCCAAGTTATATGTTCCATCTGGGTTTCCAACCTTATCAGCCTTGGCAAGGTAGCGAGCTGCCTCTTCATCATTTTGTGGGACGGATGACCAACCCATGGAGTATTCAGTTCCGCGAAAAACATCATCTTTACCGTTAACGTTAGCGTCGTCTTGAAGGCGATTTCTTTCATGATTAAAATGCTCTTCGGTTAGTAACTGGCGTCCAGATTCTGCTACAAAATGAGATATTCGTTCTTTCAACTCCATTGGAGTATACTCTAGCTTGGTGCAGAAACCCAGGAGGGCTTTACAGGAATCTGCCTCATCCTTGACGTGTTTGTGAACGGGTGAAATTGCAAGGGCCTTGCGATAATGTTGGAGAGCCAACTCAAACCCACTGGTAGCTCGGTGGCATTGTGCAACAAGATGGTTTGCTTTCCAGGAATTATCATTGAGCTCCAAGGCGGTGGTGGCGTCCTCCAAAGCTTTGCCATAAAAATCATCACTTCCTTGATCATTTTGATTTTGGACAGCCAGTTGCAGAAAGCACTCTGCTCGCTTTTCATGAGCTACTCCTTGATGCACCGGAAGCAAACTGGGAGTTGTTGTAGCATCTTTAAAGTATTCCAGTGCCTTGTGAAACTCTCCATTTGTCATGTGCTTTTCTCCCTTTTCATAAAGGATTTTTGTGGCTTCCAAAGCTTCAACTGAGGATGTTATACCAGCCTTCTCAATCATTTTATCTATTGCTGAGTCATCCACATTATGGGCTCTCAAGTGTGTTCGGAAGGACTCAACTTTTTCGTTATACTCCTCTACACTCAGTTGCTTGTTAGCATGATGAGCCAAATCATTTCTGATTCTTGTCAAGCCTTTCACAACTTCAGTATCGGTTTTATACTCCTCCTGATTACCGAATCCATAAAGCACAGTTGACAATGTGGACAAGTCCCAGTCGTCCAAACACCCTTTTGCTATCATTTCTTTCTGTAACTTTCCAGCACTTTTGCAGATGGCCTTTCCCAGTCCTTGCTTGAACTCTTTACCTTGGTCTTCAGTGTGCTCCCAATCCTTTCCTGTAATTTTCTTCCAACGAACTTGGAACATTTTTCTGAGAATTGAGCACGAGCTCAAGACCATGTTGTCCACTTTGTAGTAATATTGCTCCGGAGTGAAGGTAGAAGAAGTCATTTTTTTTTTGCTTTTCTTGGACTTTGGTACAATGTGCAATCTAAATAAATTGTAAAACACAGTTGACAGCTACTGCTATAAAAATTTATACTTTCATAAAATCGAAAAAATGAAACAAATACGTACCAGAAAACAAATTCCTTTGTATGATTTGAGGAAGTAGAGCAAGTTTTAGTTCAGACTATAAAAGGAGAAAACGTATTACATGTTGGCTAGAGTAATACTGGTTAATACTTATCGCATTTGCCAGCTTATCAATATACTTGTCATTGTCATTAAAAGTCAAGAGATGCCAATATTTCGCGAACACAGAGAGTATGAGACTAGTAAAAAATGCAACCGGCAGCTTCAGCTGAGCCTGTGGAATGAGAGTTGAAGTTGCACATGCAATCTTCAGCGAATATATCGTTTATGAGTGTGTGATGCTGTACTCCTTGGTATTGGAAACGCATGGAACCTGGAATGGATGGAAAGGATATACTTATCTAATGTAGAAAAGCAAGCGCTATATGACCAGAGTTGGCTTCATATACCACCAAACACAAGAGCATTGCTTGGCTGCATTTGCATATATAGTCAAGTTATGCGTGTTTAGATTGAAAATGAAAGGATATTATACAAAAGAAGCGAACTGCAACTGCATTGTGCAATTGTGCTTTGTCATTATAAAACTGTTCATCCTATTATCCTCAATTTGCTGCCACTTGGGAACAGGGTTAAAATGATCGATGAATCATTCTGCATTGCTTGCATCTTAAATACATATTATACGGTTGTATGAAAATAGATGTAAAATATTAGCTTTTATTTGTGCCAACGTCAGCAGTCAACATTCACAATAAAACTTCGTTTATGTGTGCTACAGCTATAACATCTACATATACAACACAATTTCACATAAAAGGTGAGAGGACGACTGCGTCAATTAAGTTTAGTTTATTGCTATATATGTTAGAGCTTTCTGCTTATGCTTGATGCTTAATGTTTTTGGATAAAAGCAATACAATCAGTGACATATGATCAATTATCTCTCTACTTTCTCCTTTTTTCACTCCAGAAGTTTACAGTTGACGAAACATAATTCCAGAGGATGGGGTAATACGAGAAAACTACAAGTAAACTTTGCATTTACATTACTCCAAAGCAAATCAAAACAGCACCACAACTTCCAGCGTGCAAAGATGCAATTTTGAAGAGAAAACGTGCCGGCAGCTCTGTGTTGGTTATTAAGAAGGAATCTATTGATTTTCTCCACTGTCAATGCACTTCTTTCTCCAGAAGCTTGCATGGTGTTTATTTACTGGAACCTAACTGGAAGATGCAATTCACAAAAACTTTCAGACTGCAAATAATTGAATTTTACTGCTGCTTTATTTCAAAGAAAAATTATAATGTTTAACAACATTTTCATATTTGTAAATAGATAACTTCCATACTCGTATTCCAGTTTTGTCCTGGATTGGATCGATGCCTTCTTTGAACACGCTATACTGACCTTTATTTGACATGTATTAGTAAATTGGTTTATATTGATTAGTTAAATGTTTGAAAAGTTAAGTTATCAGCAATTTTAATGTTAGTCTCAAAGTACTTATTAGAAGTGTCCTTCTGCCGTGATCTGTAATCAAAATATCAAATATCTAGACTTTTTTCGTTTCTTTCACAACCTAGCCTACCTCGACTAAACTAAACATCAAGGAATGATGATTAAAAATAAAATATGTGGTGTGTTGACTATTTACTAATTAAGTGTAATAGGACCGGATTACAAACATGATCTTCTTCACTCGGTAGCAATATAAGGCGAAAAATATTCAACGTGCTAGCTGGCTGATCAATGCAGAACACATTTCAAAAAAGTCCATTGTGTGATGACCTCCAGCTCCTACGCCGACTGCAGCAGCATTATTATTAGCCGGGATCGGGGTCGGAAGACTATCCGCGTTGGGTATTGGTAATTCTTGCTCCAAACTCTTAAAGTCCAGCAAAAAGCTTCTGTAATCCACTTGATACAACTGCAATGACAGTTTTCCTCCATCTTCAGGAGAATTTTTGCGACGAACGCGAACATGATAAGGATTCACGATTTTCCAAACATAATCCAATGTTTTCATTGCTTTGAAAACTTCGCTCATGATGTCTTGTGGTTTGCTCTGTGAGCGTAGACCAAGATGCCATTTTGCCCTCTTCCATTTGGCTCCTCCACTTTCACCGCCACCACCACCGCCTCCACCAAGGCTGGTAATAACACGATCCCGTAACGGAGCAATTCGTTCAGGATGCGGCTTCACAGGGCTGACAGGAGGGCTGCTAGCCAGATAAAAGTCTTGGAGGTCTGCATTTGCTGCAATTCTCCGATTGTCGATAATCAAATGATAAGCGATGGACAACTGATCATGAGGGTCTCCACAGAAGATAGCGTTCTGAACTTCTGCTTCTCGTGCTCCAAATTTCTCACAAATTTCCCTCACGACATCCTGATCAACAACAGAGGTATCCTGATCCTCTGTTGATGGGAATAAGTAGCCTCGCAAATCTTTTCGGAACCAATCGTGCTTTTTGATATCTTCAATTGTGGCTCTCTTCATTGGATCAACCTGAAGCAAGTGGCAAAGCAATCCAAAAGCAGCACTGCTGTTGAGATAATCTGGGACTGGGAACATGCCAGACTTGATTTTGCGAAAGAGAGTGGGTACATGCTCATCATCAAAAGGCAGTGTTCCACACAATAAGGCATATAAGATGACACCGCAAGACCAAATGTCCACCTCCGGACCAGCATACAATTTTCCTGAGATCACCTCCGGTGCAGCATAATTTGGTGAGCCGCAGCTTGTTCTCAAGAAGTCACCATCACACATCATGTTGGATAATCCAAAGTCAGCGATTTTAACATGAAGATACTTATCCAAAAGGAGATTCTCAGGCTTCAGATCTCTATGCACAACCATGTGACGATGGCAGTAGTCCACCTAAGACAGATAAACGTTTTAAAGCCTTTGCAAACGAACCCTAGGACTATAAAATTTGCTGATGTGCAGCTCATATTTCACCCCAGAGATAATTTGTTGAAAAAACCGTCTTGCTTCATTTTCCTTCAGCTTTCCATGCTTGACAATGTAGTCAAACAGTTCCCCACCAGAAACATACTCCATAATCATGAAAATATCAGAGGGAGTACTGATCACTTGATACAACTTGATGATGTGAGGATGTCGAAACATTTTGAGATTCTGGATCTCGCGTCGGATTTTCCCGACCACATCAAGACCCTTAATTTTTTGACGATTCAAGATCTTCACAGCTACCTTGTGCCCAGGAAGGTTTTGATGCTCCCCAATTTTAACTTTTCCAAATGTTCCGACCCCCAAAGTGTCACCGAGGATGTAGTTACCTATATAGATATCATAGAGATCATAAAAGTTTATTAGAAATCCACGAAAACCAACGTATACTATGCTGATTAATACATTAAATTATTATAATAGAATTTATGTTCTCGTACCTATTTTCACAACAGGAGTAACATGTTGAGAAGCACCACCGCCTCCACCAGTCCCACCTGTACCACCTCCAGTTCCATTTTTAGTGATTCCATTCAACCCACCATCGTGGTGGCCTTCTCCTATCGGTGAAAATGGTTTATCAGCCATCAAATTGTCTTCACTCACAACTCAGACTTGACTTGACCCTGGACCATATTATTTGACAATTACTTTCCTGCTCCTTCTAAAAAAGAATGAAGTACATTATTTTTACTCCATCCAAAAACAAATTAACAAACACGCCATTAAATCCATGTATACTAACCAAATATCCAAATTTGATTGCACCAAAGGTCCTCAGTTCCGGAATAAATTTAACTTGAGAGGTGACCAGGGATAATTTTAATTAAACCGCAGCCCAACACTGAATACCCAACCCAAAGCAGGAGCAAGATAGGTGACGACGTGACGATCTAATTGCTTGAGGAAAGGACAGAAAAACAAAACAAACATGACGCAGCGTTCGGCAACAGCGTAGCGTAGAGCGGAGCTGCAGCTGGAGCTCTGTTTTGGTCTGTTTTTCAGGTAGGTATACACAGCCCACTCGATGCTCGCTCGGAAGCACATGCACTCACAATGCACATCTAAAAATGCTCATAATAGTTGAAGCACCACCTCGATCTCATGCAGGAATCAAGCCTTGATTATCGGGAGAAACTGCATGTATGAAAAACTTTTGCTTTCCAATCAATGTGAATGTCAGCACATGTTCTCATTGTGATTTCTTCGGGGTTGTGTATACGGCTTATGCAAGGAAGCTTTGATTAACATATTATACATCTGCAAGTAAAGTAAATCAAAGAAAACGCATTCACAGTAAATGTTGTAAATATGCATATGTGATTTGTACAGATCAGAATTGAGTATAGAGCATCTCGGTTGCTCTTGTGGATGTCT
>JAQGAP010002793.1:0-14072 GCA_034697805.1 Orchesella bifasciata | reverse complement strand
GGTCTTGGGGACAAAAGAGAGTCTAACTCCGTCTGGGTGCGTTTTCTGAAACTTTAAACGATGCCAGCGTCTTTCCAACATTATGTTAGCCTAGAAAAACCGTTTTTCGTGCGAAAATGATGACAAAAAAATTCATTCAAAATAAGGCCTGTGTTACGAAATGTTTCAATCTGAGGCAAAGTGGAATGTTAACAAAAATATGTTTTTGAATAAGGATCTTATTTTAATACTTACTAGATCACTTTTCTTTAAAAGACCGAAAGTGTTACTTTGGGACAGCAATTCTGAAGTAACACTTGTAGCTTCCATAATAGATGACAGGGTTTTCTGAACGTTCTCTAACAGCCACGGGTTTCCCCCTACCTCAAGGCGCCCTCCTTTATCATACAGATACTTTAGTACTTGTGCGTATTCATGGTCAATTTCCCAAAAGTTCAGGTGATAATTTCGAAAGAGATTATTGAAAGCCTTTTGCGCTAGATCTGATGTTATAACTAATCCGTTTTCCTCCATTAGCTTGATGGCTTTCAAACTGAGCCCTTTACCCTCACATGACGCCAAACTGATCAGGTCATCGTTTTGCAACCCAAAAATTGCATTTACATCTGCACCTGAAAGCATCAGTATTTTCTGACTAATATCATGATTTACAGAGCGACTCAATACTGCTAAATGAAGCGGGGTTCCGGACTTTGACATTGCGTTAACATTAATTTGGTGAGTTTTAATGAAATATTTTAAGGCCTTGTGGTGCCCTTCCCGGGCGCAAATGTGAAGCACACCTTCCTCTGCCATGTTGACGTGCTTCCAGTCAGCCCCATGTTTGATTAGTTTTTCAATTAGCTCCACAGTCCTGCCTCCGATAATTGCATAAAACAAAATAGAATCCTTGAAGTCATCTAAGGCATTAAAGTTGCAATGTTTTGAATCAAACAGTTCCAACGTCTCATCCAAAAGGTCTATGGTTTTTACAGCGCAATGAAGAGGTGTAATTTTCTCCCACATCTGAATGTTGGGTTTATCAAAGTGTTGAAACCCCTGGTGGACGAGAGCCAGCGCCACTTGGTGATATGCTTCAGGTCTCACTGGATTCTCAGTGACCTTGTGAAGTATAGTATTTCCATTTCTGTCACAGTCGTTAACATTATTTCCACATTTAATAAGACATTCTACCAATTCCACGTGGACATTTGACTGCAATATTGGCTCAGTATTGTCATCTGGAAGCTTTTCCTCGGCCCAGTGTGTGCTTTTTAACATCAAGAGCTTGATTATTTGCTTCTTATCTTCCAGTTTAGCTTGGTTGGTATTCAGACTTTCATAAACGCAGAAATGAATCAGAAAAGGTAAATTAGTTACTTCGTCATCATACTTATTGACTAGGTACTCCACAAGGTTGTATTGACCCCGCAAAACTGCAAGATGGAGAGGCGTTATGTAAAATGAGCCTCTCTTCGAATACAAGAATTTCATACTTTTCAAGTCCAACTGTGAGCAGTAAGTCTTCATAAGCTCAATACCAGAATATTTTGAAGTAATTAGGACTAGTTCGGCCATATTTGAAAGATGTCGACTTTGTAAATTTTGTTGCAAAAGCGTAGCAGCAAGGGGAACATGTGTGTAGTTATTAACCGACGAAGCAAAAAAAATTGGGGCAACTTGGCTAAACTGGACTGAATTAATTAATTCCTGTATCTTCATTGTTTGATAACTACCAGGTCGATTCTTTGAAAGTTTTTTTGTGAAGCCATTAATAAAGTAACTGATGACAGGGTAGTCAAAAGTACATGATGGTATTGGAGACGACTTTCCAAAGGGGCTAGTAATATTTTCACTGATTGATTTTGTGCCCAGCAATTCATTGATTAGGAATGACAAGAACTGGTCACAAGGATTTGTTTCAACCGCAAACCATGCGATAAAATACTCTGCAAATGTTCGATGAACGAAACGAATTGTATTAACTACATTTTTTTCTAAAATTCCGAGGGTACAAAGCTCATTGACGGATAAAAATGGGTTGATCTGATGAAACTCATGAGCATGCTCCGGAAAAAGTAGTTCCAAAGCGTAGTACATGTGTGCATATTTAGCTGAGTTGAATGAGTTTTTTCTAATTTGGAAGATATCAAGAAAACGGCTGAATGTCGACAGTTTCGGATCATTTCTCAATCTGTGGTCCATATGTCGCTCATACATTTCGAATATAGAAGTGATAAGATTAACGGAGTGTTGGTAAGCATAATAACCTACTTTTGAGCATCGAATGGCATTCTCTGTGTAAACCTCTGCAAGAAGTCGGCATTGAAGTGGAATGCCAGCTATATCACGTTCTGTGTCTGTGATCTTGGATAATAGGGAATTTAGACAGATTGATGCAAATTGATGAACAGATTCGTTGATACTCACTCCCTCGGATTCCCAATATTTAATTAGGAAACTTCTCTGATCCTGTTCCTCAAATGGTTCGATTGTATAGCCAAGCACGTGCAATGAATTTTCAACCTGGTCTCTCATATGCGGACGAGTTGTTACAAACACTCTAACTAAGTCTAGCCCTTCAGATACAGTTTTAAGAATCAGCAAAGCTACATCAGTGTCTTTTGACATGACCTCATCGAATCCATCAAATATAAGAATGGATGGAGTTGTTTTCAAATTATGGGCTACCAGCTTCTTTCCAAACTCATACTCTGAAGACTGGTCAGCTATCAAAGAAATGATAGTATCAATATTGATATCATGGTTTTTCAAAGCTTTTACAACTTCAATCATGACCATGAACCTAACAAGGCGTGTTTCCTCCTGTTTCATTATCACATTTGCAATTTTGGTTGCCAGTACGGTCTTGCCCATTCCTGGGCTATCGGAAATCACGACTACTTTACCGCCACAGCTAAAAAGTATATCCTCTTCGTATGTATTTTGGATCTCATGTACATATTTTTGAAGGTTTTTAATAGAACCAGATGACTGAAACAACTCGCATCCCTGATCCTTATATTTAATCCAATGAACAGGCGCTGTTGTTAGCTTACGAATTTTTTCAAAATGTAATTCGTCTTCCAGTATAATGAACCTAACGGTTAGGTTATAAATCTGGTTGGAAGAGGAGTCCGTTGCGTACGCTCCAACTAGTGAATTTATTTGGTGGTCTGGTACTCCATGTAGTACAAACACGTCATTGGTGGTACTTTGGAAAACGTTGTTTTGTAATTTGCTTCTCGATTTAATTTTTCTCTGAATGTAGTAGTCCAGGTCATCAGAAACTTGATTATTTACGAGAATCGGTGATTCCGTTTGGACCAACTCAAGTAGACCTAACCCACCAATACTACCAAAATCGTATTGGATACTGCATTGAGAGAGACATGCTGATGTCCTTTCATAAATTACCGGCTTGTTACATATTTTGAATTTCAACGTTTCCGATAAATCTCCCCATTTGGTGTTTTCAGTAATATCTTGAATTTGTAGACAAAATTTTTCAAAATCAGGAATAGCTGTACCATGATCGGAATACGCTTGATTGATAACGTGCAGACATTCAAGTTGGTTGGTTTTGTAAAGAGCTGATGCTAATGTTTCAAAACCTCCAATTCTTGTTGTTAGGATATTGTATAGAAGTTTGGACTGGTCAAATGCTCCTGAAGAACCGAGCGTAGCATTCTAACGATAAAACAGAATTCTATTTGTATAATCTACTGTTTGATTTCTATCATATAGTTTGTCAATTTTATTACCAGAATTGAAACATCCTCGTCGCTCAAAATATTGTGTACAATCAGATTTGCAAACAGCAACGGGGTGCAGTTGGTGAGCCTGGAAAGTTTTTCCAGGTTCTCAGTTATATGAAGAGCTTGCCAGTCTTCCATGTTTCTATCACAATCTGCTTCAAAGTTAAAAAACAAGTTGAAGTTGTAACGGGAAAATTAATTTTTAACAGAAGGAAATTAATTTAGCTTAAAATTAAATTTGAAAGATTTACTTGACTTGGAGATTTTTTACTTATTCGACATAAAAGTTGAACGCAATATATCAAAGGTCAAATTTTTTTGTTCTGCTCGACGTTAGCTACTATTTCAAAATCATCAATCTACAAACAAATGTATGTGCTTTGAATTTGGCATGCGTACTACGTATATAATGATGATGTGATGATGATATACTTAAGCTTACGAAGTCAGAATAAATTGTGATAAAAGCTTTCGATAATCGAGTAATCACATAAGAATTTATTGATAAGGGAACGGTCAGACATGGCTGTGATGAGATTTGGCTGCAACTTTTGGTTTTTTGTACGTAAAGTCACAAAATTGAGTCATGTCCACTATGGTCACGAGTGTCAAAGCCATAACAACTTACTGTAATGCAGTTGCTTATTTGCTATAGCAACAGTTTACGAACACTTAAAAATAAAACGTTGGGCTAAATGTCTATATATTACTAAAATGAGCATATAAAATCCTATTAAACTGACATTTAAAAAGAGTGCTATGCGTCAACGGTAGCTTAGTCTCCTTGTTCACTCCTGTAAAAAACCGTACGAAAAATCAAAAGGTTTCGAATTGCAATCCAATGTATACATTTTGCATGGCATGTCTAGTGTAAAATTTTGTTTATATGTAGTTAAAATAGCCAAAATATGTATTTTAGTATGTGGCTGAAATGAAGAAAATATGTAGAAACAAGTAAACAAAATATGTGAAAAAATGTAGTAAAAATTAAAGATTCCCTGCTTAGCACGTCAATTGCCAGTTTACGATTGCCAGTAGCACGATTGCTGGTTCACAATTGCCAGTTTTTGATTCCCAGTATGACTCAATTACCTGCTGCCTCGATTGTCAGTTTTCAATTCCGTATCATGACTCAGTTTACACGCTTAATCCCCATGCTCGATCTAATACTAAATCTTCATACTCGGCTATGCTCGATCCAATGTTACATTCCCATGCTCGATCCAATGTTAAATCAATCTTGTATTGATAAATGTCTGATCGAGCATTGGGATTTAGTATTGGATCGAGCATAGAGATTTGGCATAGGATCAAGTATCAATACGAGTATGTTGGTTTAGTATTGGATTGAGCATCGAATCGAGGGTGGGGATTTAGTATTAGATCGAGCATCGGATCGAGCATAGGAACGAGCATGTAACTGGAAATTGTGAACTGGCAATCGAGCTACTGGTAGTCAACAGGGAACCTTCTTCTGGGATCGACTTTGGTGTACTTCACGAATGGATCTTCTTCGAAAATCAACCCCAAATTCAACCTTTTATATAAAAGGAACCCGTTTGGGAGTTCTAATTGAAAATTGATAGCTTGGCATCCTAAACAGACTTAAAATTGCAAAAGTTTAACAAAATAATGGCGATAATGAAGAAAAATGGCAAAATATGTAATATTTAGAAGTTCTTCTAATATGTACAATATAAAATTACCGGATGTCTCCAAAACTTGGTCTAAACTATTTAAGAGAGCCTTAATATCTATTTTAATGCAAAAAACATTAACAAACTTGAATAATTTCCCCCAATACTGCGACAGAATATGGAAATTGGTACTTCTTCCACCCCATAAAGTTAATGTGTAAATTCGAAAAATGAGTTTAACAAAAAACTAAATAGTCCATCGTTTGTAGCATAAAAAAGAACCCCAGAATCACTATTTCGATTAGCTTAACTCAAGTGGCACCTCAAGACCTTTCCATGTAAGTATAACAAACTTAATGAAAAGTGTTTACCACCTATCTCTATCTCTATGCTTGTGTAAAAACTGTTTGTGGCTTTTACTGGGAAATAGACACAGGATTTTAAATGTTTAGTTCTAAATGTAAAGGTATGCTTAAGGTTTTGCCAAAATACTAGTCCTTCTCTTGGAAAAATGCAGGACCCTCTTCGTTTATATTAAGATTTACCATTACACTCAAAAAACGTTTAAACTCCTATCACGGGATTTTACAAAAATTGTAATAGTTTAAAATACAATGGTACATGAGAGATTCCATCAGCTTTATGAAACTCGATTGCCACGCGAATTTTATTTTGGCCCAACCTGTTGCTAATATTAAGCTTCTACTTCCCACATGAAATCTCGTCATCATCGCCACTCATTGTCACGTGACTTCCCAGTCCAGGTTTTATACCCTTTATACAAAACTAACGTTTATGAACAAATGAAATTTTTTGGTATAGGCAAATGTATAGATGGTAAAGTGACCGAAGTTAAAGTCAGTTTAAAAGCGTTTAGAATCATAGGATTGAAATATTTTGGGGTCACAATATCCGCAAGGAGTTACTTCATCAGATCTGAGAATATGAAGCCACTGCATCAACAGATTTGCTGTAAATACGGAGAAGATGAAACGCCCGTATCTAAACCCATGCTTTTTGGTGTTAGTTCAATTGATAATTACTCCGAAATTTACGTATAAGGTTGCATTTTTAAAGTCTAAATCCATTTATTAAGACTTACAGAGTGTTCGAAAAGTTTAAAAAATGTAAAGTATCAACTACTTGTTTAGCTACCGAGCTTGGAAGTTAGGCGGTTTTTACGTGGGTTTACATTGGTTTTCTTCGTTCAGAAACGTTTGCTAGGCCTTCTGTTCAACGGGTAAAAACATATGCTGCCGTGAACCCCAGTGGCGGGAGAAGGTAAAATTCATGTAGGAAGGAGAACCTTGAAGACAACTTTAAGGTTCTCTCTAATATGTGATATGTGAAATAATAAAACTAATATGTGAAAAGTTCGGGCAAGTTGATATATTTGCGTTAGGGGCAACAAGAGAACAGACTTCTATACTTGAAGGGAAGCCACTTTCTCCTAGGCTTATGGTCCTAAAATTTGTACACATTCACAAAGCATTCACAAGGGACAATATCCGTCAGTTGTCCAACAGTTCATTATAGGCATGAATCCGTCCTTATGCGAAAGCAAACTAACCTGATTCTGCAGCTCATTAGCTCCTTGAGTATTGCATTGCGAAGAACTAGTAATTTTATGCCATTTTAAGTTGTACGAACCAAGAGTTTTTGTAATGCTATGTATGAATGAACAGAAATGAGTGAGTTGCTGAATGTGACAAAAGTGTTTGACGGTGGTAGGCTGCGAACCTACGACCTTTCGCTGACCGGGCGAATACTCTACAACTGAGCTACACCATCTCTTAAGTCATCTATCAGCTATTTACTGTGTGTCTATCAAGAGCACACATCTCAACTCCTCATTTTGGAGACTGAACGAAGTGAAGGATAGGAAATAGGTATACAAGGGCATTTCGCTAGGTATCCGGCGTTGAGGCATTTAAATGCCCAGCATGTATCTTTGCTCATGCGTCTGTCTCTATCTGTGTGAGTTTTGACGTCTTACGCGTAGCCGCAACACCGAGCAAATGCTCGCCTTGTATCCTGTCAACTGCGCCATGTAATGCTATGTATGAATGAAAAAAAATGAGTGAGTTGCTGAATGTGACAAAAGTGTTTGACGGTGGTAGGCTGCGAACCTAAGACCTTTCGCCGACCGGGCGAATGCTCTACAACTGAGTGAGCTACACCATCTCTTAAGTCATCTATCAGCTATTTACTGTGTGTCTATCAAGAGTACACATCTCAGTTTTTGCGTTTTATGTCCTTGCAAACTTAGGGTCTTTTGCGTTATGGGATATGTGGTATCTAAATCGATGTGTTAATTTTTGCAGGCTTGTAAAATTAATTGAGATTTTGCAACAGCTCAAAAATAATTTTTCGGCCCCTTCGGGCCCGAGTCTGAGGTGCGACGAACCCACGGCACCTCCTACTTTTTCGCCACTGTTGATTTGTGAGGATTTGACAAGTTAAATAGTACAATTTACTTATAAAATCGAAATGAATGATAATATTTTATGTTATGGGAGTTTAATCATTGAAGATTATATGACCATTTGAACAGTAAACAGGTTTGGAAATCTAACCTGTATAAACCGATGATTTTCGAATATTTTACTCAATACAAAAGTTTGTACCTTTTCACAATTTTTTCACACAATTCACGATGAAGTACAACTCCTCAGCTTAGCAAGTCTGAACTGAAAATACTGGTTTTCCTGGCATGAAGTACGTTTGGAAACACGTCACGCTTGCCTTTGGCCGACACCACCTCTGTCACTGTTTGTCTCGCTGACAGCAAACTGACATCCACTGCTCCTCTCTCGAGCAAAATGTACTATATAGACGACGTCTTATATACAAATTTCTCCAATTCGCTGTCCAAAGAAAATGCCGTAAATGTGCAAAATGGCTCAAAGTGGAAGGATGCAAGACAAAAAGCGTGGAGTCAGTAACAAAGAAGTATACGACATTTAGGTAACAGCAAGACAAAGTATTATTTTGGTCTTTATTCCGTCAATAATGTAGGATAAGAAACGATAACATCCAATAAATAAAATGTAGTAGCAGAGAGCAATGCATTTCGAATTTAAATATTCTTTAAAATTTTCCAATTTCCTAAGCAAACACAACCAATAATTTTTTAAACCTAAATTGCGAAGCCCACTTGTCCCATTAACGTCACTGTAGACGCTTATACAAGGATTTTGACACTAATCAAAATTTAGATGACTAACTTTACCCTGCAGTTTCGATTCTTAAATTACGCATAGATATTTAACAAATAATTTGAAACGTTAAGAAAGTATTAAACCAACCAGTGTAACAATTTATTTTTTCTGACGAAATTTTCCTTGAACATTTCAGTGTGTCTTAGTATATTCAGTGACTGCATCGAAAGCATCGTAGTCATACTCTTGGTTACTGAATTTTTCTTCGATTTTTTCACGGACTCTCGTCATTTTTTCATAAAATTTTGTTTTCACATCGTCAAAATCTACGCCGATCTCTTTTAAGTCACGTTTAAATGAAAGTTTGCTGTAACTGAAATGATCGTCGAGTATTTTCCGAAGGGCTTCTATGTCTTCAGGTCTCTCTTGAAAAATTATTATTTCCACCTCACCCCTAAATCCAATCGCGTAATTCTCATAGTTAATGCCCATTGTAAGTGTAAATATCTTTGCAAATCCGAACTTCGGAGCTCATGAACATGTGCTCTGAAAATCGAAATAGATTCAAGTCATGTGAGTTTGCCAATATATTTCACCTTTAAAAGAAACCTAAGTAAAACAAGTTATATGGCTACGTGCAAGGAAAAATTCGGAATAATATGGATAATCAAGCAATTCAATTTTCAAAAAATTGTTTCTGATTTATAAGGTTGTGTTGGAATTCGTTGCAACTATCACAAAATTTTAGCACTCCTACGGAGCAGTCCTAAGTTTAAGTCCTCCCTGGGAATTTAAGATGTCGTTCTGAGTTAGGTGGGAGTGAATTTTCAAAGACTCTACGACCATGTATCGGAATTTCACCCAAAAAGATGCTAACATTGCTCACCTAATGCTGCCGTTAGTACGTTTTAAGCACTAAAAAGTTATATTTAGCTATGCATACTCCCAATTCTCTTGCAATAAACACAAAAAGGTGGTGCTGTTGCATAAGGAGCAGCAAATTTAGTGCCATTAATTAACTGGTATCTAATATCAAACTGCTAGTTGGTTATGTATAGTAAGTCATGGGTAATCACCAAGAACTATGCTTGCTTTAAGAAGTTGAGAAAACCATTCTGCAATTTGCAAGTTTGTCCGTACTTTTTTCTTATAAAACTTCAACATTCGTTTTTAAACGTTCTGCATGTTACTGTTCGATAAAACGTTTGTTTGATTTGTCCAGGCTTAACCAAATATTTATATTGTGAGTACGTATTATACAAATTGTAAAATAAATTTTATTTGGAAATTTTGCTATATATTATACCTTATGTGATGAGACCTGTTGACTTTTGTTGACTGCTAGAAACGCAGGTCTGCCAAAATCCACAGTTTGGAGAATTAAGAAAGAATAAAATTCAAGTCTCGTAGGTCTGGAGTTCTGAATCGAAGTGATTGAGGATACAAAAAGGTAAAAAGTTTAAAAAGACTCATCCAAATTTATGTAAAGATTGATAAGATAAAAAGCATGTTGCATGGTCATTAATGAACGTAGTGACGAATAGTCCAAAATACTTGACCAAGTTTCTAAACTCTTTCAGGCTACAAAGCCGTTTGTGAGGCATTCCTGTCCATATTAATAGGTTCAGGAATGTACAAAAGCAGCGTTGAATTGAATAGAAAAGCTATCGTGAAAGTTCCAGCATCAGAGAGCCAAACCTGAGCTCATTTCATTATAAGTATTGCTCATTCTCATCGCTGACTCGTACAGTGGAGACAAATTGAGGGTCATACAGTAGTAGTAGTAGTAATTATTCGTGGCATTATCCCTATTATAAGAAAGGTAATTCCATGCCATATATAATATTAGTTATTGTTATAAGTTTACATGATTTTATGAGTCATAAAGTTAAGTAATCAGTGATTTGTTTCAGTTAAAGTAAGAAATATAATATATAAGTTAAAAAAGAAAAACAATTAGAAATTATTAATTACAAAGTCGAAAATTTCATCATAGTCAATTATATCATTAGTTGTGTTAGTAGCATGTGAGATTTGTTTTGATAAAAGATGGTCATGAAGCTTGTTTTTGAATGACTGTTGTCCATCAATAAGTTTTATTTCATCAGGAAGGTTGTTCCAGTAAGTGATTGCGTTGTGTTTGTAGGATTTCGCGTCTAGGTCCGTTGTAACATTGCTTGCGTTTCTAGTTGTGGTAGACCTGACATTAATTGAATTAAATTAGTCATTAAAATAATTCGGTGCGTATCCAAATTTAATTGCATGCATTATTTTTAGAACTTCTAACTCAAACATACAGTCAAAGGTTAAAATGTTGTTAAAGATTGTTAATTTCATTTGATACTGAATGAGATTTACGTAGACCCAAAATGAATCGTTCACCATTTTTGATGGTTTTGTCACGAGATTTTGTGTTCTTTTCTTCGTTTTCCCCCAAACTGGAAGCAAATATTTACTATGCGATACAACATGTGCATGGATAATCATCAGCTTTGACTGTTTGTCGAGAATGAATTTCAGGTGTTTCATGGCCCAAAGGCCATTGTTCGCTGAATTAACTGTGTCCGACACATGTTTTGTCCAATCAAGGTTGTCAGTTCAATCAAGTTTTAATCCCAGGTATTTCAAGCTGTCAGTACTGCTAATAATGTTGTTTTGAAATGTAATTGTGAAGTCCTGGAGATTTTTCTTGATATCTGGTTTGGCAAAGACCATCATTTTTGTCTTTTTTTTGTTGATTGCCATGTGAGTTTTGGTCATCCAATTGGTGATATTTGTTAGGTTCAATTCTAGCTTTAGTATTAAAGGTGGGATGTCATGTGGATCACCGACTGTTAGATTGTTGCTGTCATCAGCTATTACGTACGCTAGATCATTGATCATTAGGAGAAATAATAAACTACTTCCTTGAGGACAACCAAATTTAACATCGCGCAATTCTGATTGCTTATTGTTAACTTTCATAAATTGCTGCCTTTCATTCAAATAGCTGTTAAACCAGGAGAGATCAGTGTTATTCCATTCAAGTTTTTTAGCCAAAATCTCTGGGTTAAGCATGTCAAAAGCTTTACAAAGATCCAGCACCATTTGTATGCGAACTTTATTGTTTGCTATGCATTGAAACAGGAAGTCAGTTAAGGCGATTTGTGCATGATTTGCAGAGTGCCGTTTTCGGAAACCAAACTGTGTGTCAACAAGAATGTTATGTGTTTCTACAAATTCGTATAGTTGATTATACACAGCTTTCACAGTCACATTCGTGAAAACAGGAGAGACTGATATTGGTCGTAGGTCATTTAAGGTTGTCACTAATTTCACTCTGTTGAATGCGGTAACACGAGAAACTTCTAAACTTTCGGATATGTAGCTTTGGTCTAAATTGTCATTAATAATATTAGTGAGAAAGTTGCGGAAATTATCACAATGCATTGATTTGTCGACTAAAATATTTGGGATAATACTATGGGATCCGGAGCTGTTTTTGTTTTGTGTGTTTAACGAGTTCTAAGTTTTTCTTAGCGTCTGCTGGTTTATTGGGTTGAGTTTTAATCGCACATTGGGAGTGATAATACAGTCCGGCTTTTGAATAGTGTCAGTGGAAAGTTTTGGAATTGTTTAGTTATATTTGCGAAGTGCTCATTAATATCATCCGGAGAGAATCTAGTTTCAAATGTGTTTGCTTTACTGTGCTCAACGAGCCCCATTCGTTTAAGTCCTTCTCAAATTCCAACGTCTTGAATGGTTTTTGTTTTTTTTTGACTTTGTGTCGTTTTTATTTGCTTCATTAATCTCTTTTGCAGATTGCGGTAGTACATGTGTGTTGTATAGGTTCATGTTTGTGTCCACTCATTGTATGCTTGTTCGCAGTTGAATTTAATTGGTTTTGTTTCGTCTTTCAGAAAACATTTGCTTTGTTAATGTTGATATATTTTGTTCTTATTGGAGCATGTTTGTCAAGAATTTTAATGATTTGGTCACGAAGGTCACTGATTTTTGCACTTAAGGAAGTTTGATTTAGGCAAACACTTTGTATATCGTCATAAAAACTATCAGGGTCAATGGCTGAGTAGTTGCGATAGGTAATTTGTTTTTTGATTATTTGATGTTTCATTTTGTGAATAGTGAATTCGGTTGAGCAGTGATCTGATAAGTGTGGTTCATGTACGATGACATCGGCGTGGTTAGTAGAATTTCTGATGACTAAATCAAGTAAAGAATTCTTTCTTGTAATTTCTCTTATAAGTTGGTTGAGAGTGTGACGATGTAGGATTGTGTCGGGTTTTTTGTAGTAGGATCTTCTGAGATTAAAGTCTCCGGTTATGTAGATATCCTTCTTTGTTTTTCCTAATTCACTCAAAACAATTTCTATGGCTCTAATATCACTATCAACCACACACGCTTGGTAGTTTGGAACACGATACCTTACCCCAATTATGAAACTTTTTTATTTTGAACTTGTATTTGAGCGATCTTTAACTCTATTTTTGATATATCTTTTACCTGGTCAGCACATTTAAGCTCAAACATCTTTGTGTTGTATTGATTGTTTATAAATAATCCCACTCTGCCACGGGATGAGTTATCTATTCTATCAGTTCTGTAAAAACTGTAGCCGTTAAAAGGAGGAATGTGTTTTGGTGGGTTTAAAAAAGTTTCAGTCACACACAGAATGTCAAGTTCTCGACCAGTTATCATGTCATAAACTAAGGGTAGTGGGTCTAGGGTACTTGCGTCCCGACATACTTGCGTCCCGGGGTCAAGTTGCGTCCCAACATTCTTGCGTCCCGTCATATTTGCGTCCTGTCTTATTCGCGTCCTATACTATTTGCGTCCCATACAAGTTGCGTCTCATACTATTTGCGTCCCATACAAGTTGCTAATTGTGGCAATGTTGACGTATAAAGTTATTCATCAATTATCGCTTAAAAGTACTACCTAATTGTTTAAATACCCCATTCGTTAGATATATTAAAAGTCTACGACATTATTTGACTCTAATTTTATTATTAAAGGCAAATCGGTGCAATGCCAAAGAAAACAGTTATTATATAGTATATAGGGAATTTTTGCTATATAGTATTACTAACTTGATAAATGCCACCAAGCATTAGCGATGTATAAAATATACATTGTCAATTTATGTTAAATTTGAAAATTAAATCAACCCGTTCATATTACTTATGAACACCCCTTTTCAAGTAGAGCCTTTCCAGCTTCGAAGAAGAGGGTTGTTTTACCTTCATCATCATCATTGCTTTTACGACTATTGCTTTGGTGCAACAACATATTGCATTTTACATGCACAGTTTACGTGCACAATATTGTATGGACGCAAATAGTAAGGGACGCAAATAGTATGGGTCGCAACTTGTATGGGACGCAAGTAGTATGGGACGCAAATACGACAGGACGCAACTACGACGGGACGCAAGTATGTCGGGACGCAAGTACCCGGTTACCGTAAATAACGACAAAATATCTGGTTGATACGTGTTCCAAATCGTTACGACAGCAGACCTGACTGTGAAAGTATTTTC
>JAQGAP010002792.1:0-14072 GCA_034697805.1 Orchesella bifasciata | reverse complement strand
TTTTTTGTATGGATAAAATGATGACGCTAGCTGGCGGCTAGAGAAATTAGAATTGCATGATTTTCATACATAATTGCGTTCCCGAAAAATGAGTATATTTGGTTGAATGCCTATAGGCACTTGATAGAAATCGCAGGAGGACTTGGTCCAACAGTCGGAAAGGTTTTTCGAATCGGAGTTCTTGGATGCAATGCAACACCAGAAAAGGTAATTCTTTTAGTGCATAATTATATGTGTATAGCTTTTATCTAAGAACGAGGTCAATTTTTTGCTATGTATTTATGTATTATACTCATAGGTTGATCGCGTGCTGCAAGCGTTGAAAGAAGGGTTGGAATTTGCCAAGTTGCAGGGACACCTATAAAAACATCATCATACTTAAAAATCTCAAATGTTAATTCTTTTCAAAGATGAAATAAAAGTTTTATAATTGCCAGAGAATAACAATAAAAGTTTGGTTGCTTTGATTTCCTGCGGTTCAAAGTTACAGGAGTATCGATTCAAAAAGAAATGAGCACATTTTCATTTACACTTCAACATCTGCAAAGTTCATGTAAATTCCTTCTTTTAAGACTTTGGTGCTCCTATGTGTAGCAGCTGGAGAGTATCATAATGACAAGTTAGGCTAATATCCCAGCATGACTCCGCGATGTTGGATGTGTAAAATATTTTAAACGCAGCAGCTTCGATTCATCCATCTACTCATTCATATCTTCTAAAAGCAAACAAATTTTCCCTTTAAGATCATTCCCAGTCCAATAGAATAATATGAAACGCTCATCCATCTCATCCAGCGTGGTTGAAATTCGTCTAAAAATCAATCTGGATTCGTCATGAATGAATGGATGCTTCTTATAGAACCTCAATCACATGCAAATAAATGCTGTAAGCTTTTAATGGAATGTTACATGAGCCCACACAACTCCATTTCCTAAATTCATTTTACCATTCGGTTTTATGGTAATGTGATCACCAAAACCATTAAATATTACAGACCTCTGCTGCTTTCCCTTTAAAAACTGATTACTCACTATTTTCACTTTTGTGGCCAGTATATAAAAACTTGCCGTTGTTGATGGATATATTCCGGCACGTGTTTTGTACTGACTCATTCTTAAAATATCTATACCGCTATGTACAGAATGAGCCCTCTGTCAGTGAATGCGAAATAAAAGGAGAAAACAGCATCATTTTCACTTTCAAAGTAAAAGCCATTAAAAAGTGGAAATACTAATAAACAGAACATTATTTCTTACCCCAAATTGTAGAATATAAGATTCTGTAAACTGGAAGTTTTATGAATTTTTTTTGGATTTCATGAAAACAAAATTCGCCCATCCTAATGTCAAACGTATCTATTACGATTTGTCATTTTTGTCATGCTGGCTGGCACCTTGTAAATAAGTAGATGTAATTTTTCCTGGTAACAGAAGATGAGCGTCATCAAGTCTAAACTCACACCTGCACAAACGTTTATCGACTAATATAAGTCAGCCAAGCATAGTGTTTACTGTTTTCCTTAATCCCATCACTTTTATTGATTCGATGCAAAATGCGCCTGCCACACTTCCTTAAGAAAGTTACTCATAGCCAAAAAATTATGTGAAACAGCTGCCACAGCCTGAGATAGTCATAATTATTGTATTGAGTTTAGTTTGACTCCAACTATGTTTCATCATTTCAAGGGATTATTGGCTTAAAGTGAAATTAATCTTCGGATTATGATCATAGATGTGCTTCCGCTACCTCATCAGTTTACCATGAGCCAGAATGAAACTAGAAAAATGAGAAAATTGTGCATCTCACTCATGACTAAGCCAAATCATGCTATATGCTAGATTATTGATGCGTTACAAAGTATAAATTTAGAAATTAGTGACTTTAGGACAAAAGGTCATCGTCCACGATGAAACACTTATGCAGGGAAGCCATTGTCTTCACTCTAAATAAGGGATGTAAATATACGGGATTATAAGTGTTGTAATTTAGTACAAGTGTTTTTGGGATGGTTGTGGGGCGATTTTTGTTGATGCGGTGGCACACAAGGAGAGACTATCAAAATGGTCATTTGTGTCCCAATGTCCCAAGTAAGGTCAATATATATATATATATATATTGTCATATGAATGTCAAATAACTCAAATTGTGAAATGGATAACTTATCCAAGATGCTCATTCTCCTTTTTGACTTACTTGTTGTTAGTTCCGGATGAATGATGCCCTACGTGATAGAAAAATGCATGGTGCAAGGTGTTACCTTTCCCCACACAGCACTTGTTCAAAATGTTCAACCAAGTTAAAATCAAAATCAAAAGGTGTTGTAGGTAGGACATGGTGTTTCTTGCATGTTGATCAAATATAATATTGTCATTGTCAGTTTACACGAACCATAAGTTTTGTATACACACATGATATACATAATTATAACATCCCAATATACCAGTTGTGGAATTAGAGGGTATTTTAATGACAGAGAATATAGGCAAACGTGTTGGAGGTGCAGACTAAGTGGCTAACAAGAAACATGGTATTAAAGCAAGACCAAATACACTTGTTCACAAATGTGATTAGATTATGTTATACCCATTTAATATTCGTTGGTGTCCTGATGCAGCTGGACCAAAAAGATATATATTTGTGAGGAAACGGTGTTAGTTAACCATTGAAAAAACCCTTCGCCTTTTTTCAATCCTAACTTTTTTGACGTTTCGTATCATTCGAGTATTGCTACGTTTGGTATGTTTATGCACAACGATGTACAACTAACGAAGGAATTTTAATCAGCTTTCAGAGCTAGAGAAGAAAAATTAGACACGCTCGTTTTTATCCTTCCTTTTCGTCCATAAAAGCAAATGCAGCAACGATTTCGATTCAAATGGAATATATATATGGTTTTCATGGACTTCTGCCTTTGACGAGTGAATGGACAGTTGGGAAAAATGGATTGTACTCACTTTTGTCATTAGAATAAGAGCGTATACTTAGGTATGCAAGCTGGTATAATGTCATATCACGTAGCACGTTGGTCTTATGTTTAGAAATACAAAGCACCTCTTTTCCCTTCACGAAAAACTGTTTGATATTTTCCGCAACCTGTACAGCTAAAGTTTGGACCTCCCATCGTCTAGTGAAACACGTTAACTGACAGTCCAAGAGAGAGGAAGACGAGGAAAAATCACAATACAGGAACGGGAAGATATTGCCCTTTTTATATTTCAATCCAGCCTGCGAACAAAGGTGAGAGAATGAAACGAGTTCCAAGTCAAGTCAATTTAAAGTCACCCTTTTACGCTTGGATGATGAAGCAAAAGTTGGGAGTTTTTGTGGAATTTCAGTTTTCAGGCTGAACAGAGGAGAGATATACGGAATGAATGCCAACTCGGAGAAAGAGCTATTCTTACCGGCTGTAGTTTCAAAGAATTTTTACCTGCAAAGTAATGCATGAATGTAACATATATTCATGTAGGTATTTATTCATACAAAAGACAAATAACGTGAACTAACTGACACGGGTTGGGTGGCTTCTCCATACGTAGTTATGTAGAACGTAAAAGAATAATATACCTGAAGTACAGCCGGACTGAATTTCTTCTCGTGAGCCAAATAACAGGCAACCATCCCCCTCAATTGCAAGCTTCATTCAAGAGACGAGCAGGCACTACAACCCAACAACGACCGACATCAAGTCTTACTCCTCAATGGGATTTCTTCTTCTCTCCGTCAATGATTAAGAATGATTTTACATGGACTTTTGAAGTTGTCGCTTTTTGAACGTATATTTCTATTTCATAAAAACGAATATTATGTGTATTCGTTGGTATTCAATAAGAATTCTTTCCCATTTTTTATATGAGATCCATACAGCCTCTAATCCATCTAACAATAAAGCAATATCACACCTTTTGCTCTTTCCAACTTCCTCACACAATAATATATCATAATTATATTTCTTGTATCCTTTTACTCTCTCAAAAGCTAAATGTTCTGACATTTATTGTCCTGCTCTTCGGCTCACCGGAATATTCTTCCACCAAAGCAAGGGAACAAAAGAAAGAGTATAATATGCAGAGCTAAATAGTGTAGTAAGCATGTAAGACGGATTTCTAAGGAAAAATGTTGGGACACTGGCTTCAAAAGCTTGAGAGTATTATTGACATAAAAAGTGAGAATTATCAGTTTAACAAAGTTTATAACGAATAATAGCGATGAATAGTGAATGTGAGCATTGATTATATATACCACTATATGCATTATATATATATGCATGATATTCTTTAACCAAGAGAAAAATACTTTATCTTTGCAAACAAGGCGACAAACTGTCTTTCACTTCACTTCACACTTCATGTTTTGCTCTTTACGGCCTTCTCTCCTGTATAACACACCCAAAATTTATCCCATTCTGGCATCAAATATCGAACACTTCATGAAAAATGAGTTCTTATTTGGTACATTATCTTGTTACACAACAGAAAAAAGATTTTGTCTGGAAGGGTGACAGTAATAATATTGCGATAAGGTACACTTTTCCTCTAAAATGTCAACTTTATCAACTACATTATTGTTTATTATGAATACGCAACATGATACGTACTAATTAGCTTTATTTCCTGAATCAACGAAATGCTACAACTACTTGCTTCTTTCAAGCTGTGGAATGCATAAATACAATTTAAATGTCTTTGTATTTCACACGTTTGAGCCTTCGTGTTACTTCTGACGTCGAAAAAACTAAGATCTGTTATTGTTGTTCTTACAAAAGGATTTGAAAGAATTCAACATGATTTATGTGCATCCGGTCGTACTTACAATGCAGCATAGTATTAGATACAGCGAAGCATGAATGAATGGATACTATCGTACTGATTTTGAAGAAAGTGTTGGAATCGTCAAATCATTAGTCCGCTGCAACAAGTGTGACAAAAAACATAAGTATTATCATACAGTATTCTGAAATGCATTTTTTTGCTCCTCCAATCATGCCAAACATTTAGTTGGTGATTTTGTAATTGGAGGAGGAATGAAGGAATTTGTGTTGTACCAGTTTCGGAGTAGCAGGTGCATTCTAAATTTAAATGACAACTTCACCGATTCCACTAAAGTAAAAACCCATTCGTGGGTGATTTTTTTTGCTATTACGATGATGATACCATTAAATTTAGTGCAGCATGACATATCCTTGTAGTCTTCATTCGTATTCTGATAGAAAAGACTGGCCACCTAGCCATTTTTGGTCTTTAGAAAATAATTGGGGCATTATGAGAACAAAGTTATGAAGGGCATTTCAGAGAAGAAACAGTGAAAGGAACAAAAGCCATTAGCTTATAAAACATTCAGGGTAACCTTTACAAATGCCCCGTTCTTTGCAATACGCAGATTGTAGTAACCAAACCCAATAATACCGTGTCGTCACAACTGCCGTAATGGTGGTATTTCGCTAACTATAAATTTTCTCCCTTTTAGGTATTGTTCGAACAATATGATTGGTTCAAATTTGAGGTTGATACCAAAGCGTAAATTACAGTTACCCGAAACTCTCAACCAATATGATATAAAAGAGAATGGAACCACGCGAGAAAACCGGGTTTTCCATTTATTGATTGCCATTTTCTCTACTAAACAATCACACAACAATAATTCCCATTACATGGTTTGTCCGTAACCTTCACCTGTGCCATTGCCACTAGATTTTTTCAATCTTTTCCAGATTAAAGTTCATTCAAACGGAAAGGGGAAGAACAAAAGCTGTAACCCGCTTCCACGTAAAACCAAGAGCACTGTATAAATAATTATCCGATTAGACCGCTATTTCTATAAAACCTCGTGACATGATGGAACGGAGGGGACGGAGTCCACCAACTAGATAATTCTAGTTCGGCAACATGTAATTTCTCGAATTTCCAAAACGGAGTTTTTTGAAGGTTCTACGTCGTTGCGTCCAGCGGTCATTATCATCATGAGACATTGCGACATTATTTATTGTCCTTGATGAAAAATTCACCGAAAATTTTGCGTAATACGTGCATTTTCTAGTACTTCCCCGTGAGCTGGAAAAGTTCAATGTAACAACAAATTTGATTACTAAGCAAACACAATGCAAGTCTCGCATGCTAATAAGCAATACACTAAGAAAAGGCGAAAACACTTTTGGAGAAAGTTTACAATAAGCATATGTAGTAATTTTGTAACAATTCCTGGATATTCCCCATCACGCAATGTTTTTAAAAAATCTAATCAAATTCCATTGTCAAGAAAAATGTTTTAGCCTTCAGGATTCTGTATATCTTTGCACCTTCTTTCTTTGATAGCCAAAGAAACTCGTCGAGCTATAATCATTTTCATTACATAATCATATTATTATTACATCGAACACTCATTTCATATCATTCTATTTACACGACACAAGGTCTCTCATCATCGCCAAGTGTCTCCCAAGGAGTACGTTCTCAAGAGTTCCTACGTACATCACCATTCACTTGTTTATTTTTTCAGGATCAGTCTTGCAAGTCTGAATTGGGCCTACGTGACATGTTTGACATCGACCCGGATTACTAAAACCTTTAGCTCGTTCATCACATTCAATCCTTTTGCATAAATGTACGTACGGAATGGTTGGGCTTAAGAAGGTGTGTGTAGCTTTTTAGACCCTTGATGCTTCACGCACTCATAGCGTGAGCGGGCTTACATGCATACTCACACACTCAGTCACGTAGTATCTTGTAAATTTGTCTATGATATGTAAAGGTACAAGAAAATAAAACCCTTTTCCTAATGAGCTGATCCGAAAAAGCGATACCTTTAACAGGTGTGAACGTGAGACTTTTCCAGTTGGTCACACTGTTTGTACTTTTCAGACGTGAACACACCGATTATAATAATATGCTTATACTTATAGCTATATGCCACTTTACCTGCTTAATATCCTTTGTGTATCACGCCAATTCCCAACTATACAAAAGTATAATATGAATATAATGTATAACAACAACTTATTACTATACAAATAAAAACAGTAAATCCTTCGAATAGCTATAATAATCGTTGAGGACTTGAAACATATATGTACTGCATTTCTCTCATTTGTATTGGGATATATACCCATCCATTACATATTATCTTTGCTTTGCGGCACAGACGAATAGGAATTTGTGATCGGTTAGGGAAATAATTGACTATATACCAATGCGTTCACATAAAATATACATAGATAACAGTTCATACTAACTATACTAATATGCCCACCTTACTTTTGACAATAAAGCATTTTTCGCCAGCGTCCCTTTAATAAAGAAGTAAACCTTTCCTATACAACATTCCTTATAAAAACTAAGGATTTTCGACTTGGTTTTTCATGTTTTTTTGTTACAATGGAAAGCTGTATACAATTAGGTTTTACAGGAGGCAGGTGATCATCATAGAGTTCCAAGCTTGTCATATTCAATATTATTACATTGATATCAGTTCATAGCTGTGCGTAGATCCGTGTGTCAAATCTTCATTCTCTAGTTTTACTGGATAGCTTTAAAAACGTTGGGATAATATGATAGGCACGTCAAAGAGGATGAAAACGATATAGCATAATAACTTCACACCTTAGCTTATCTTTTCCTCACACTTGTTCTCGTTTTTATTCCCTGAATTGCTTGTTTTCATTTATTTATTTTCTTCCTTTTTAGGAGAAAATGCCATAAAAGAAGAGGGTGTATGAAATATGCAATAAAGATTTTGGGGAAACTTAAGTACATTGTATTAGGTTGGGAATCATATTTTTCTTCGAAAAAAAAAAGCGGATGACAATCAGTTGAACTGATGATATCTTTCTAGTAGACTCATAGCCGACTCACGTCACTCCATGACAAGCTATGAAAAATCAATGCTGACTGAACCAGTTTCAGGAGAAAAATATGAAAATGAGGATATGAGCTGTTTTTCTTTAATAAGCTATGATATATTTTTACTTGCGCATCAAACCTGTTAAAAATTCCCTGATTCATAATGTGTAGCTAACGGGCACAGATATAGTGGAAGCTGAAATGAATTTCGTATCTCACAATTGCTTAGAAGTTTTTTCGGAGAATGAGGACTAGACGTTCATACGCGAGCACGTACATTACAACATGACAATAACAATTAGGATCATCCATCACATCATAATCATTCATTCATTTGCTCAAATTCATCATATCATGAATGAAGTTAAAAGCGAGTGGGAGAGACTTACCTGGAATAATTAATTACTCGCCTTACGATCGTCAGCATCGTCTAGGATAAAGAGGAATATATATACACACATGTCAATCATGGAATTTCCTTGGATGCATCATTCCATTTCAATACAATACCACAAGAGTAAACATGTTTTGAATAAAATGCTTCTTCCTTCCATCCATCTTGCTCATCATGGTTCACCTAGAAATATTGATGTTAGCTTGAGGCTTATCTACGAACTCTGCGTTCTAGAAGGGATGAGATATTCGAACTTGGATGGAGTTTAGTAGTAGTTGAAATTGTTGCATGCAATTTTCCAAATAAAATATGAGAAACAAGTGCATCATCATCAGTTGTTTTGCATTGCCCCAGGAAGTTTGGAAAATGAAATGTTACTAAAGTATTACGAATAATGATTACATTATTATCATGATATGATGCATTGTATGTCCCAGGAATGACAAAAATCCCAACAAATGGTTGTTCATCATCGTCTCTCCTCACATTCTCGATTGCTCTCGTCATATCATCAAAAATTGACCGTTGTGAATACTTTTCATTTTTTGTTTATGAAATATGCATTTGCGAGTTAACGCGTTGGTTCATAATTTCATAATAAAATGTGCTTAATGTGCAGATGGTGTAAGTAAAGCAGTTAGTGAGAGCCTTTTCTAGAAACAAACTTTTTTAAGGATACATGACACAACACATCACAACTCACGTACACACTTCTTCGGCTCTTTTTCTCATCGTATTAGTTAGTTATAGGATCCGCATAAATTCTTCGCGAAAGAGCATAACATGCAGGGTTTTTGGTCGGAGAGAGCAGAAGTTAATGCATATAGCTTGGCTTATTGTGTACCTAAAAAAGTTAGCAAGAGAGAAGCTTTTCTCCCTTAGCGTGAGTGCGAGGTAAAGCAGAGCAAGAGGAGAGCGAGCGTACACATTTCGCACGTAGGTACATATTCGTATGCATCGCCGATAGCGAACTAAGTAAATATACATATTGGGTCTGACGCGAGGCTCACAAGCTCAGTTTGCTTTATGCTCGCCTCCACTGAACAAGTCTTGTTCTCTCACACTTGCTGCTCATCATCACTCACAAACGAGTGAATACATAATACCGTCAGCTATTCAATTGATGTGGTGCTCTGACTCCACACTTGACTACTGGAACTTTAGAGTTGATCACATAGTTTGTTATCTTAAAATTGTTACTCTCACTTCAATACAACACATCTACTCTTCATCAGCTAGATCATTGGCAATCAGTTTTTATCAACATCCCTTTCTCCTGTGGACTTGTTAAAGTCTTAATAGTTGAGCCTTATTTTATCAAAAAATTACTAGAAGCCAGTGTATTTTTACCTACTGTTTTAAAACAAGGCGTAGTTGAATTGTCCTTAGTAAAGGTTAGCCAGGATGTAAACTCCTCTTCGTTTAAGTTTTCAGTGATAAAACTATATACTTTAATAGGGGCGGAACCAAAAGGGAACGCCAAAGAAAGAAGGAAAAAGATCATTTTTTCATACAAACGTTATACGCACAAGAGCTACCTCAATGTGCATACCTGGCCTTTCTGTGTTTGTGATGGTGTCTCGGACACAGGAAGCGTGAACAAAGAAAAGGAAAAGTCAAAAATTGGACCTATTTTCTTTTCATGTCTCAAAAGACTAAGACATTTCCTTGATTAAATCGTGAGGACTTTAGACATATATTTACTCTAACTTGGGTGGAAACATTTATTATATGCGAGGGCTAAACATTTACCCTTAATCAGTGCTGTTTGGTGAAAGCAAAAAGAGTGTATAGTGAATACTTTTATCAAAATGAAGCCAGTGCAATATTGTAGGCTAGCAGTAGTCCTTTTATGGGCTCTGCTGGGAATCACGTTGTTTATTGAGTTTACGTCAGCAGCTCCAGGACCACAGGATCCTGCACAAGCAAATAATAATAATAATGGGAACGACAACACAAGACGCGGGATGAGAGCACTCAGAGAAATGAGAAACCTGCGAAGATCTCACCGGTCAAAGTTTCCCTTGAAAGCGGAGGAGTCGCGGAGGAAATCTAAGAGGACAAGTGGTAAGCATCTTGAAAATCTTTTATCCATTTTTTCTCCCTTTTCTGCTTCATCATCTTTGAGACTAAAGGGGTTTTTCACCTATTTAAATTGAGTCAGTGTAGAAAGAAAAAGCATGCTCATTTCGTTTATGATAATTCGCGATTTCATCTCTTGGATCATGCACATGTGTGTCGTGTCTTGTAATAGTCCATTTGCAACTCATATGATTAGCATGCCGGCAGCTTGCATAATGCATAAGATGCGGTGGATATAATGTGTGCTCGCGATTGCATCTGTACTTTTTTGGCTTACTTTGCTACTCCATCAACATCATCATTATTGCCATAACCAATCAACCATTTTACACAACTCGGTTTTCTCTCTCTCTCTCAAATCAAGCATCTTGTTTACCACAACAAATATGCGCAGTGCAGTCATTTTCATACGGCAAAGCAACCTGAAATGAGAATTGCATTTTTGTTGCACTCTCTTCGCTTCTAATATCGAATGAGATGCCAGAGCTGCACACGTTGCGCTATAGTGAGGAAAACCTTGTTGAAATTGCACTTGAAAATCGCTCGCTGCACTTGAAAAGTAAATCGTAAACTTGGATTATGCTCTCTACCTACCAACTAATAGGAAAACGAGAGGATATATATTATATGTACGCTTTTTTTGAGTGCAATCCAAAATGCCAAAATCTAAAAACTGCCAACAGGTTCATCCAAATCCTTTCTCATCATCATCGTCGTCGTCGTCTTGTGTACTTTTTCTTTGCTCAAGCGCATACAACAGGCATCATATAAATATTACTCGTAGTTTTCCTCCCTTGATTTATTTTATGCACAAAAATTGTATATGTGTAACTTGTCAAGGAGCTCACTTGTAATTCCTCTTCGCTATCCAACTACTGTCTATTGAAAAAACAGTGGAGTAATATGCTTTTTAATCGTTGTGAATGCCGCATTCGTATCATATCATGTTTTTGTAGTAAAAGCATGTCTAGCCAAAGCCAATCGCGTAGCAGGCAAACTTTTTTTTCTAGGTATTTTTTCCTCGAATTTTAAAGTTATAAAATTATTCATTTTACACGTAGTTTTTAGATCTATATACTTTTTATCGTGTTCATATACGAGCAGCAGTGTAACCTGTAACTCCAAACTCACAATCAGTCAGCCAGCCGCTATACGACACTCGGTTGAGATTTGAGATGTAAATGTAAAGTAATAATAATAAGGCATAACAGAGACAAAACATGTCATACACTTTATTTGAAAAGGAACACTGCTGCTCTTGTGTGTTGATGTGATTGAGGCGGCCTGTTGTTTGTTTTTTCATAATAAAAAGCTAGGGATACTGTTGTAGGTTTCATGATGATTACACGATGATCGGATTGCGGTTAATTGATAGATCACTTGAAGGCATAATACTACGCTCGTTTTTTGACTTACAATGTAGGAAAAAGAGGCATTGAACAATGATATACTTGTTTTGCATACCATAATTCGTTTTCGTAGATCATCCTAGCCAATTGCTGCCGTCATCATCAATGACGGAGGTCAGCTAGGGAAACAGTAATTAAACGATAGTGTCTCTCAATTATTTTAATTGTCAGTAAGAAAAACATGCATGCAAAAACAAATGGATGAACCATAACCATGCCGCTACCCAACATTCCAGGCATTATTCACACAACCATAAATCTAAGAAACTTTCCATTACACATAAAATACCACATATCATCCGAAATTCGCATTATTACTTCGCAATCTCAAACCGGAAATCGGATTCCTAAACCTTATATTTGTATCTTCGGCCCCTGAATGAGCTCTTGTATATTATTTCTCAAAAATCAGTGTTACTACCACATTAGCTGAAGATTGTTTTATAGACCTGAAAAAAAAAATTAAATTCGTTGATTGATTGATTATGAAGCATATATTCCATAATATCATATCAACCCATTGCAAAACTGCATAATTGTAATAATGATGTGACTGATTATGCTTCCAGCACTAATACTTCTCTTCATCTAAAATGCATAGGGCATCATGTCGTAATCATCCTTAACCAATATCTAAGGTAGATGCATTGAGTTTACGTAGCCATGAGGGATCCTTTTTCACATTTCTCTATTGTATTGAGTCAATCAGTGGAAGAAAGAAAAAAGGCTGCAGCAGATAGATAGATGAAGATTTTTTATAATGATTGGGAAATTTTGTATGAGTGAGTGAGGAGGCACGCAGTGGTCAGGACAATGTCGGTGGTTGGTGGTGATGGTGTGCCATGAATATTCATGACCCATTCGATACTATCATAAGTACTTAATACATTCTTGTTATGCATAGTAGAATAAGCAAAAAATCATGCAAATGAGAAGGAGTAGTAGTAGTAGCAGTAGCAGGAGCAATAGTAGTAAACAATACAGGGTTTTGCCGATCATGATGATCATCATCAAACATCAGGTTGATCATCTTCCTTTAAAAAATTGAACAGAAAACACACATACATTGTCGATAATAACAAGGCATTGTAAAAAGGAGCATCTTCATTTTCATGATCTTATCATTACAACCATGTCTATTTTTTATAGACTTTTGGTGGTCTTTTGGGTGGTGTTCTAATCACCACCACCACGCTTTGTACCGAGCTACTTGTACTACTTAAAAATTGCTGTGCAGTTTTCTGTTCTAAAAAACAACACTTTTTTGTGTGTTTTCTAGATTTTTTTTTGCAATGTAATTAGTAGACATCAAAAGGCTTACTGGATAAAAAAGCTATGGAATGCAGGGTGCATAATGTGACTACTGTCTCGCAACTCCTTGCAACTCTTGCAAGTGCGCAACTTTATGCTTGCTTCTGCGGTGGAGTGACTTAGCAGCAAATTCAGTGTTTCTGTTGCATTTTATGGGTCTGGATGAGTGTGCTGCTAGCTAAGCTAGCTAGCGCTGTGGCACTTTTTTGTAGTTCTATTTCAAGTGCTGACTTAATTGCTCTCCTGTTAAAACAACAGCCTCCATCATCATTTTCATCCTCATTCCATCATTCTGAGATTCTCGTGCATAGTTGCATACAAACACACTACATACTGGTGGAAACTAACGTATGAAAAGCAGAAATAATCGTGATCTGATCTCGTCTCATCAAAAGCATTAGAGACTCTTTCTTGGACAGATTTTCTTATGTGGAGGATAGTACATTAGTACGTACACACATTATCCATAGCTATTGTCATTTCTACTGAATGGCCACATAAGTTGAATCATTTCGTGAGAGATGAGAGACCGTTGCACTTGTAGCGCTTTTTGTACCATCACGTCAACTCAAGGCGAAAAGAAAAATGTCATTGATAATTTGCATATAAACATTATAATGCTCAAAAGTATTATACACATAACAGCTACCATTATGTATTTTTTTATTGTGATGCAAATTAGTTCCGGTTGCAATGTTAATGATTTATTACATGCTTCTTTCGAGAAGGAGCACATAATTATGCTGTTGTCTCCATTGCTTTTAAGTAGTCTTCACTTCACAACGTGTGTGGTAGGTCGTGGCAATGATATGTGCATGAAGCTTTGAGATTATTAAATAGGTATCAAATATTGTGTGCATCTCAGCTTTTGTTTTTTTCGGAAGGGATTGAAAGAAGAATGGTGTCTTGTCTTGCCGTTGCATCCTACGCACACTTGCTCTCTTATTTTGAAATTTTCCAAGGCTAAACAAATTAAAAGTTTCAAGTTTAGGTGAAATGTCTCGATTGAATGGAGCGTGTGTGTGGTAAATTGCTTTTGAACCG
>JAQGAP010002791.1:0-14073 GCA_034697805.1 Orchesella bifasciata | reverse complement strand
TCCAACATAATCTCTTTCACTCATTAGCACATTAAACTCGACACCATCCAAGTCCACCTTCCTGTGGCAACTCATCAGTATAGATTGAACTGTTGGGGGAGAGGACGGTCTCCTCAGATCCATATGCATTGAAGAGATCCTTTAGTTTGGAAAAAGTTGGAGGGGAAGTTGAGCTGGTGTTAGAATCCATTGAATTGTGTGGGAGATGCTGGTACATCATTTTTTGTAATAAACCAACTTGGAAATCCTAACAAGATACAAAAAAAATGCAGGAGTTAAAAAAGTTTCTCTGCAATATGGTTGCCTGAAAATTAGTATGCTCACACAAGACTGCGAAAATAAATGGATTTAAAATGGATTCCTTCATACCTCAACATTCTCTTTTAACCCAGGCCAACGTTGTTCCACTTCATGACACAATTGGTTGCAAAACTGAAGACTGGTACGATGTAGAATAACCACTAAAAGAATAAACGTCAATATTTTTGAATTATGTACCTCTAAAAACATATGTAATTGTCAAATCTCTGTAATTTCTAAAATATTTTGACAAAGGCTTATAACCTCACCCGAATGAGCCGTGACAAGGCATGAATGATCATTTTAGCTGCCCACATTTGGTTGCACAAGTAAACCTGTTGAAGACGTATGGTTCATAAGTTAATGCATTAATTTTTTTTGAATCATTGGGTCTCAAATAAGCTACCAAAAATTGAAAGAACGTACAATAATTATAGCTGTGGGAATAATTGCTTCTTTTCCGCTGTAGGCTCGTCCCATAAGGTGCCAGATGGATGATGTAGTAAAATTGGATAAATGCCGTTCATCACGGGATTGTTCTGGCATCTGAAAAGAAATAAATACGAAAAACTTAAATTACTCATAGGGCTTTTACTGACGTTGATATTATAAATATCTACTGATTTTGAAGCAAGATGGTAAAAATCTAACCCGAAAAACATTTTTCCTTTGCTACTACACTTTTATTGAACAGGTAGAGTAAAGCATGACCGAAGGAGACGGCTGCAAGATCTTAAATGAATAAGTCTAATACTCAGGTCCACTGTCAGGCAGAGAGCAGGCGTGATGATGGGCGGATTTTGGCGACGTGGCGTTGGCGGTGTCACGTAGACAAGTTGGTAGTATTGCAAAACACGCCTGTATAAAAAAATAAATATAACGAGGTTACATTAACGTACTTTACAGTAGTGTATAAAGATTCTTCTATAATCCACATAACCCAACACATGTAGAAACTCAATCAAAACACCTAGTGGTATTCATTCAGTGTAATTTTTAAGTTGAGTACAGTAGCGGATTAAGTATAGACAGGTAGACGGGCTTGTAATATAGATAGTCAACTTGCAAATTAGTAGCTTGGCATTATGCCAGGTATACAAATATTGCATTACAAAGTATATACTTCTCTCCTATATAATACATAATGTATTATCATTGTGTCTTTTACAGACAGTACTACTTAACCATTTTCATATTTAACTATATAGTTTTATATTGCCCATATTATATTCAGGTATGTAGTCTTAATGTTATACATATACTTGCTATCATGAACATGATCTTCACGTGATTTACATGATCAGTATTTAGTGCTTAATTTGAAAGCAGGTTTTGCACGCTGATATCTTATTTTATAATCATGTTGTGCATGAAATCACAAACTAAATCGAACTGAAACTTAAAATATGGAATGTTCTTTTACTTTTAGTTCAGTTGATATAGGGTTCATTTATAATATTCCATTCTCAGGTCCCATTATTATTGCCGCGATTTCTCGGCCAGTCTAGTCGCTTTGATTCTTTCTTGTGCCTTCCAACCAGGTGATAACCGGAGCTTCCCCATTTTCCTGGTGTTTGGCTTCGATTAAATGACAACCACAGCTAGCAGCTTGTTGGTACCCCTTCGTTGGGGTTTGCCATGAATAAAAAATAAGCACAACTTAAACATATCACTTTTTGTAATTATCCAGTTGTATGGCAGATGAGGGTAACTTTCACATTGCTTTCTCCGACCCTCTGATTGTCTTTCAGGTTGACACCTACAGAAACTTGATAAGCCAGTGGGCTACAACCCCGGGTGTAAATTTGTAGTTGATTTAATGGGGTTCGACAGGATTACCTTATAGTAAAAAAGATATACTTCTGCTACAACCGTCTTTGCTGTGAAATCTATGCTTTTACTGACTGCTCGAAAACTATAAGAAATTTGTTATATCATCGGAATCAATTCCAATCGTTTAAAACAAGCACCAATAGTGTTAATGCTCGCTACTTACTCTCCAATCTGCAACTGGGGAGCGATTAACCACCTACATCCTGTTACCATCCAAATTCCATTCCAAGTGGAGCCTGAACCCAAACCGTTTTGCTTGACAATTTTCATAGTTCACCTAGCATATTATAATTTTAACAACTCTCAATCCAACGTCTACAAGTCTTCCTCACCATTTAAGTGAGTTATAAAAATAGGGTAACTGAAAACAGTCAAAATATGTTTCTAAAGTCAAATTATAGTTAGATATTTCACAAAGCATTCAAATTTGAAACTCACAACTCGTAATGGTGGCTGCGACATAATATGCGACTAGGTGTTTCCGTGAAACTTTAATAGATTATTTTGTAGAATAATAAAAACTTCCTTCTGAGTTTGCGTTTTTGATTTAAATATGGCAAGCCGGTCCGATGACTCAAACCAAATGGATCTACAACACAATTGTAATGTTTAAGTTGCACAATTTTAATAATGGACTTTTACATACATTTTCTTATTGCTAACCTGAACTAGAATGCCAAATTGCAAGCTTTCAGGTTCGTGAATTTCAACTCTGGATGAAATTGACTTCAAGATGTGCCAAATAGACCTAACAATTCCCAGCGTGCTTTTCTAAGGCAGATTTTACATCTAGGTGAATGACCTCGTTATATTTTTATAAATTTTGATGTAGTGTGTGTAGATGACGGATGTGGACGCCACCCAAAAACATATTATGTTCATTTATTCACCTGTCATCTGTGCAATTTTTCTATTAATATATTTTCCATTGTCACTCTCACGTAAATTCAACATTGGTATTAACACAAAGACGACATTTTTATCCGTCTTACGAGAATTTGGATGTCTGTGTCTGTACTTTTTAATTTTAATAGTTAAAATTGTGAGTTAATTGTAACAGAGCCGGAGCAAAGAGAGTAATGTTTGTGTGGGTTTATTATAAAAAAAAGTAAACTTGTCGTTCGCGCTATCAAAGCAGTAAAGTTCCGGGTAGGTTGAACAGCTAGAGTAGTCTTTGTTGATTCCAATAGTTTGTTCATATAGATAGAGCTTGCCTTAAAAACTCATAATACAAGCATGCAAACATTCATACTTTATGAGATTTATGCAGCAACAAATAAATATAAATTATATGCTCTGGACTGAAATAAATTGTGCTTATTGGGAAACATGCATTGTGTCACAATGTCATTAGGTATTTATATTTACGAGTACTCTGTTTAGCGAAGAGTTAAAACATATTCTAAATGTTTACAAAAAAGAATTTTAGAAGAAAAGAAAAAAACTCCAAGTCAAACATGCATATCTAGTTTTTTCCTGCCCGTATCCATATTCGAAATGGAAAAATGCTAACATTCTAACCTTTTCAAAGAAGTAACAACGTTTCAAAATTTCGATGCTTTTAAGTTTGAAAAAATCGTATTTATTAAAATCGTAAACATTCACTATTACTAGCAGGCTATAGTGAAGATATAGTTGAAACTCTGGTAATCGAGTTTTCGAAAATCTTTGATAAACTTTTAACAACTAAAACTTTTAAGCTATATATTATAAATAAAGATGCAACATCATGGACAAAAGTTTTTACGATTTAATTTTCTTTAAGTCATCGAAGCCGGACCTCGATACTACCAACATGCCAATACAAGTGGTAAAGCATTGACCACTGCGAAACGAAGAATGATGAGAATGCACATCATCAGTGCTGTGCCAGAATCCGTGTTGGATAAAAGTAAACCTGTGCCCAGGAAATTGAGGTAGACAAAACTAGTCCAAAACCAAACCTTGAGGATTTTGATTCGTAGGAGCGTCCACCTTCCCTATACATAGTAGGGACGAAGTAACATGTATACCAAATTCAACTTAAACAGAAACTAAATCAATATTCTTTTTTGGCTTACATAATGAAGTATCATAAACACCATAATCCCTGTCACTACTTGGGCTACTGTTATCAAACTGAGGATGACGAACAAGATCAACTGAATGGTACCTGTTGTGAAACAGAATACTTCAACAGATTGAACGATTTTGATCAGCATTGGAATAGTCATAATTCTTACGCAATCCCATTATCCAGATTTGTTGCTGCTCTGCCGTAAATGTTTCAACGTCATCAAAACCAGTTGCAGATATAATGGGCCAAATTATTACACTCATGTACGTGGGCAGCGGAGTAGAGATGTACAGTAAAAGAGTCGTAAGAAACTGAAATAAGTAATAAGGTGAAGAGAAAATTTTACGTGGTTAAAATAAAAAATTTTTGAAAAAATTTAATAAAATCCGTTAGATTAGATCAGTTAGAATCTTGGGATATGATGACATGGTCTTGTTTCACTTCTGTTATTTTAGAAAAATGTACAGATAATTAATTTTTATAGTACTTACAGAATCTACGGTTGATAACAATGATGCAGTCAATTTATTGGCTTCCATTTTGCTTCTCTAAGCTAAGCTATTTTCTGTGCAGTTTTTTTTGCACAAATAAAAACACTTAGCAAACGTAAACCTACAAGCTTTTGAAAACCTCGCTTGAAATTGACGAAACAATGAAAGTATAAAATATAATTGAACGTGAGTGTGTGTGTGGGTGTCAATTCAAACCGATAATTATTTATTCAATATATAACAAAGTTAGTTTTGGTATAGATGCTGCTCTTCTCACCCTTGCACAATCACAAGATCTTGAGTAACATCACAAGAAATGAGGAGGTTTTGAAATGTGAAAATCACAGCATTTTAGTTAACAGAAAGGAAAAGGACGGCTTTGTCATGTGTCATGCATTAGTTAGTCAGTTTCTGTAGCTCTTGGGCCAAAGAATGTGCAGAATATTCGTTTTTACATTGTAAATGCACACTGAAGATCCATTAGGTAGATTCAAATAAGGCAAGATTATTCACTCAACAAATCGTACTTGTACGCATAGGCGCCGCCACGGATTTTTTCCAGGGTGTACATGCAATAGAAATTTAGAAAATTTCAGAATAATTTAGTCATTTTTGCTTTAAAATTTCAAAATTCTGGATGTACAATGTACAATGTCCACCCAGTGGTTATGGTTATATGCTGATTGGAAATTTAACATCGTCAAGTTAATAATTCACAACTTTATTTATTGAATGCAAATTTTTGGGTGGACATTAGAATTTTTGGGTGGACAATGCACACCCTGTCCACCCGGTGGCGGCGGCTCTGCTTGTACGAGTAGGTATTTCTCAAATTTGGCTGATAAGGTGATTTATACAAGCAAATCTTGCTTCAAGTATACCTTTATCTTCATAGTTATGAATATGATGCTATTATTGGTTTGTATGATAATAGACTATAGTTTTGCCAATATGATGTTGGTTTGCTAGCTGAGCTCTCTCTGCTTTTTTCATATCATTATCATCATGGTCATGAGAATTATAGGTACATAAGATTGGAATGTTGGATTAGGATGCAGCATGACGATGACCGCTTTCCAAAGAGGTGACTATGATTATATTACATGTTTAAATGCCTAATTACAATGACGGATGGGGGCAACGACATACATACGTCACTCCATCAACCAAATGTGCAGCGGAGTGTATGTGTTTTTATAGCTTTTATCTAGTCACTTCATGTAGGATCCAAAGGAGTAAAGTCGAGAGCGAAACAAGTATAGCTGAAAATATTCAATATGTAAAGCCTCTCCTACTTTCCACTTCATCTGTAACCAAAACGTTGAAAGAATGATATGGAACGTTTGATGATTTCTTTAGCTTGTAGTTCAGGATGAAATGATCTTTCATGGAATCTCTGCAGCAGCAGCAGAGCAACTCGTGATATGTTCACATTTTTTATTATCATGTATTTTCATTATTGAAAACTGGCATAGTTATACTAACATCTATACTCGTGTTTTTACTTTAGATTGTAATACACAGTGAAAATTCAATCTGTATATATTCTGAGTAACACAGGTTTACTTACTCAAGAAATAGTAAAGATGGAGTATAAGCAGATATGTATATCTCATATTTTGACACGCATTTTTTCCTGATGTGATAAACTACAAGCCGATCTCACTCAAAGTATCTGTATCCCCATCCACCAAATTTGCAACGTTAAGTAAGTGTATCATATGTGTTTTAAATGGCTTTCATGTAGTCATGCCGTATAAGCGAATGATTCAAAGGAGTAGGATGGAGAATGGAACAAGTTTAGCTAAAACTACGTAGTACATTAACTTTTATCTGTCGCCAAAAACGTTGAAACAACGACAAAAAAAGCTCTGCTAACTTATGAAAGATTGTATTGCATAATATGCAATACAAGCCTACATAAATGATGCTATAGTTATAGTATAGCATCATTTATGTAGGCTTTCCATTCTGCTAATCCAGCTAATAAAGACAAAACCTGTACGACTGGACAAAAAATATCCTTTCAGCTTTCAAGTGAACTCTTAGTGCAAGTCTTAGAAAGTAAAGCAGGGTAAAAATGTTAATTAACTGTAATTATAGCATCACGTTACAATTAAAACTCGATTCATCTTAGCAAAAACAAAATTATCGACATGTTTTTTTGTTTAATTTCTTAGCAAAAGAGCAGAATATTACACATCAGCTTGAACACGAAAACGTTTTGCTTTGCATCACCTCCGAGGATATGCATAAACTGTGTATTGGACTTACACTGATTGCGAATAAGCAAGCGAAAGTGAAGAACGCGAAGAAACGAGAGCGTGAGGCTGGTTGTGGAATGGAAGAGAATGCATGCTTAATATTTTATTAGATCCCGGACTCTTATGATTAAAACAACGGACAAATACATATGTACTCAATAAAACAAGCAAAATACGCCCTTAAAAATGCTGAAATGATATGCTGATTTAAGTGAACCTTCAGAACCTGAAGTAAACACCTACCTATGAAGTTGAAAAAATACCGCGTACTACAGGTATTGTGGTCGATTTTCCATTTATCGCAACAACTGTGACTGTCGAACAATACGTTGAAAACAAATTTTATAATGGGCATAATTCTTCATAAACGTTACATCTTGATTAACATTTTCTGTTGAAATGAAAATGCAAACTTATTAAAGCTTTGTATACCTAAACTCAGCAGTGCTAAAGCGTGCTCTAATTTTTGCTTGATATTAAATCCATCAGTAGTTTGATATTCACGTAAATACATGCCTGTGTAGATTTATAATCGACTATGCAGGTACAGTTTTTATAGAACCTCTTGTCACTTGTGGATTTTTCTGAATAAAAGTATGGGTCAAACTAAGAACTTTTTATAAAAAAGGGTCATTTTTTGCGAATTTGAAAATACGGAATCTTAAAGTCCAGAGTGGTACAACCTGTTTTAGCATACAACATATCCCGAAACGCAAATAATCTGGTCACATGGTCTCAGAATGCTTGTTTTCCTTAATATATGGTTGCTTTACTTTTAAAATTTGCAAATATGATACAGCGTAAAAATCCGATGTATAGTCATCGTCATCGTCTACACTCGCCTGTGCTAAAGAAGATATAAGTCATGAAAGTAGGATAGAGGAGACGCAGAAATGTTCGTTAGTGTAGTAACATAACAAGCAACGGTAAACATTTCCTCTAACAGGTCAGCTTCCACCAAAGCAAAAAACATTCTCCATAATATTCTTCGTTTTAAGCTTTTGTGAATGCAAAAGGTTCTGTAAGGATTTAGTTGTTTAGCCATTTTCACCTTTGATGTGTTCATGCAAGCACTAACAAGTATTCCAGTAAGCATGCAATGCAGGTCACAGGTCGGAAGCCAACGTCCGATAAAAATAAAGAACATGTAAAAATCTCATAAGTATTCAAAAAATACAGTATTTGCCCTGCCAAACGCAAGAATATGTATGCTGTACGCATAATACTCACACTGTAAAATTAGCAAACATACGAAAATGGTTGGCAAGCTTCACTTACAAGATATCGATGCACTTGGAGCTTGTTTACAAGTTTTCTGTCTACACAATGAGTCACGCACAATGAGGTGGGGGAGAAATTGTATTCGCTCGTTACAAAAAGAATGCGTTGTCTTGTATGCATTGAAGAGGAAGTAACACGCGTGCATATCATTGAAATGTGATGCTGCGACCTTGAATACGTGCTGCAGCTGCACTGGAGAGAGAAACAGCATTTTGCAATCACGCGTTGAATTCATTTCTCTCTCACTTGGCATATTCATGTTCGACTGGACCGTGCATTATTTTCTTATTCTCTCGTTTTTACTCGTTCCTACATATATAACATTTGAATTTTAATAATTGGATTCCTTTAAAAGTTCGTATATACCACCACCAAAACTGATTAAAACAAAAAAACTAATGGAATAAATTATCACTTATCACAGTTAAAACAGACATAACAACAACTTTTAATATCTGGCTTTTGGCTTGGATAAAAGCGACCTAGGTTTTGTGAGACTTCATATTCACGTGTGCAACGACTATATTATAGCAGCAGTGCAGTCGTTTTTACAACCAAGTTCTTCCATTTTCGTTCACCAAGTGTTAAAAAACTCATTCTTCATTCTTCCCAATTATAAGACTTTCCATTATCAAAATGGACAAGCTACCAGAATATCTCCGCGACACCGTGGAATGGTTTCTGGGGCGGACCCGACGCAGGCGAGACTCAGCTTCAGCGACTTTATTGGACACCGAAACTCATGGAGTCCATCACGACGAAAGGAAGCTATATCTGGAATCCGCACTTCTAGAAACTCTTGTAAGCTTACCAGATTTGGAATCAATGGTTAAAAAACCAACTAGAATGGACGAAAATGAGTGGATGGCAACCCAAGTAATTCCATTGTTTGAGAATATCAATGAGATTTGCTGCACCGTATCGGCATTCTGTACATCCAGCTCTTGCCCGGAAATGAACGGGCCGGGAATGAGAACATATCTTTGGCATGATGACAAAGGGAGGAAAGTAAAAGCATCTGCTCCATCTTATGTTGATTACGCGATGACTTTCATTCAAAATACTATTCATGATGAAAAGATATTCCCAACCAAATCGGCAAATGCTTTTCCATCGTCTATCAAACACATTGTGATGAAAATATGCGAGCTGCTGTTTCATGTAATTGCCCACTTGTATGAAAACCACTTTAAGGAGGTGGTGTTGCTCTCACTCCATGCGCACATGAATTGTGTCTTTGCACAGTTTGTAATTTTTAATGAAGAGTTCCAGTTGGTGAAAAAGCATGAAACGGAAATACTCCAGGATTTGGTTTATGCGATTAAGCAAAATACGAGTTCAAACGAGGACGGAATTGGGAATGATAATGAAACGGCAGAGTGTGCGCAGTGTGCAGGAATGAAAAAATGAGTTAAAACTTGAGTACTGAATTTAACACTTGAATTTCAATATGTTGTCTATATCAGTGACAAGTGGTTCTAATTTCCAGTGCCCCACAATTTCTATTTGTGTGCAAAAAATGACAAATTCATATATGACAATGAGACAAGTGATATGTTTGTTGATGTCCATGAAAATGTCCAAAGAAGTGTACATTTAATTATGCAGCTACGTACACAGTGAAAAAAATTCAGTGATACATAAACGATAATATTTTTTGTTTCAAGTTGTGTCCTGAGCTAGTGTTGAAAAATATCATAAACCCGGAACACTTACTAAAAAATTATCCTGATCAGTACCAGTATATGCGGTTGAGTGAAGTTGCATCTCTATGCTGCGTACGCAAAATAAGCTGAGAGTAAAGAGAACGGCAACGCTGCGCTAGTAAAAATTTATTCCAATGGACGGTACACTAAAAAGTGCTTCCTTTTCCTCGATAACCAAGTAAGCAGTAACTGAGTAGCATGGGTTCCAGCGCCCCTAAGCTGGTCGCTGATATACTACAAGAAACACAAAACATTATTATCGTTAGTTCCCGTTACAGCTTACAGCTGGCTGAAGAGCAATCAGTCTTTGTGAAGTGAATGTGACGACTGCTGCTATGCACGTTCAACATTATGATAGCTCAAGCTCAAATCAATTAAATTGGCATGCTTCATTTGCTATGCTATGCAAAAAAATATTAATTGTACATCAACTTATTAGCAGGAGTATGAACAAATATCTAAGACTGCAGTCGGTCTCAAAACTAATCTAATTTAAAAAAAAATTATCTCCGTAAGTTGTAAATACAGTTTCCAACATATTGCTTTGGTTATGCCCAGTCGGGGTTGCCCGAATCAGTGTTAGAAATAAAACCAATCATGCATATTCGAAATGCTGCAGTTAAGTTAAACAAGTTACGAGATATGACGGATTCTCAGGAAAATGGATTAGTTATTGGAAGTAAAGTGTGGTAAGTAAATCCATATTCTAACTGCATGTGATCTTTTTTAAACTATATCTCTTGTACTGAGCATATAATTCTAGTCGGGTTCTTTCATGTTTTAATTTTTTAATGGATCAAAATATTTAGAACTTCACTCGCTAAAAGGGTTCAATTTAGAATACTCGTGAAAAGCCAGGTCCATCGTTAAACGAAGAGGGATTCGCTCACCCGGCCGCAAATTTTACGAAAAAATAGTCATGGGTTTGGCTGTAGCAAATAGAAAAATAAATTTTCCGCACTGAAAATAACAACGTGGGAAAATTTATCGAAATATTTTTACCTGATTTCATTTTGTGTAATTTGCGATATCTTGCAGATTACATTGTCGGACATTGTTGAAATAGGATAAAAATCGTATGACATAAGTTCATACGATTCCAAACGAGTTGGCTGCTCAATTTATAACTATGCACACATAACATTCAAGTAAATTAAGGTAATTCCTGATACGTCAGAAGCATCCAATGTATGGGGCAATAGGGTTGATCAGGCAATTTGGACAAACAAAATTGGTATGAAATTATGAATTATGTGGTTGTGAAATTTTAGTAAGATTAGAAATGTTGCAATTCGAATTCGAGATTTTTTAATTGGACATTTTGGAGGTAGATGACATATTCAGCTAGGCATAGAACACATTATTTTTTAAAACAGAAGCCAAGTTGCAAAACGGCTTACAATTTAAAAAATATTTTTAGGTAGCATTTGTGTTCCCAGCGTCAGTTCTACTTCAATTCTTCCCACGTACATTTTTGTAGTTTTTCTATGCTTTCAAGTTCTTTTCGTTTCTTCTGAAACTTCCATCACAAGACACCAAAAAAATTAATCATGATCACTAACCTCATCTACTTTTTTACATATATGAATAGTAATTTTGGAGAGAAATAAGGATACACAATGATAGGAACTCACCTTCTCAAATAACTCTTTGACATCATCATTATCATAAGAACCGGAACTTCGGACAATGTTAATATGCCGGCACCCCTCGTCAATTTGTCCCATCTCATACAAGCATTTTGCAAACCTGTGGACAATCAAAACAGGCATAATGTTGTTTTTACCAAGCTAAAATTCCATTCAAGGTCAATTCATTCTTGATTTACAACTAACCAATAATTTGGCTCAAATTGAATGCCCCCCGACCATTGACGCTCTGCAGCAGCTTTCACGAGCCTCGTTCCTAAACTCCCCCATTTTGAAGTACGTCATGCACAACTTTATGCAAAGAGTGTACCGTAACTCCAAACATTCTTCATCTTGAGCTTCCGTTGCCCATGGTAGATTCGGGCTATTTAAACAGCCCATTGCAGACTGGTAGCTGGATTTTTATTTTAAAATAAAAAGTATAATAAAATACATCAAATGAAAACCATTTAAAAACAGATATTTTATCAAGTCACAAACTCCGTTTCAGCGCTGGCATACAATCCAGATTGGAACTCTTCATCTCCCTCATCTTTCAATTTTTGAGCGCGTTGGAGCAATTGTCCAAATTCATTGCGTCCATCAAAATTGTCTGCTCTGCCAGTTGTGAGCATTTCACTATAAAATTTTAAAAGGTTAGAAAAAATTACAATTGTTTGTTCGTCCAACATCCACTCCGTTTGAAGTTACAGAAAAAGATTTTAACTTACGAATGATACAAAAGCCGTTGTCTTAACTCCCTGCGGCGTCGCATTTCTAAACGGTTAGCTTCTGGATCGTAAACTGCTCCACTGAATCCACCATTATAATACATCTCGGATTTGAGCTTGCTGAATGATAGAATAGAACCAACGGCAAAATACAATTATTTAAATACTGCAGTTTTCAATCAGTAAAATGACTCAGATATAATAAACTTATTTTGAAATTGAAATTTGCCATAAATACTTACGGCCAACAGCTTGATATAGATTATTCTGTAAACCAATATGAACTGTCTGTCACTGCAAAATAATGCAATGGCTACTGCGTTTGCGCACTGCAGTGTTAAACAAGTTGCGACAGAAGGAGATGATGATAATGATGAATGTCTGTACAAGGCAAGGTACATAAATTTTAACGATTTGCTAAGAATTTCATAATTTCTCAAAATAGTATTTCCTAATTGAAGAAGTGACTTCATCTTCATGATCTTGAGAGCATCCAATGAAGACTGGTCAATCGCGTGCGGAATATACATTTTTCATGTTGTTTAGCTCCGTATATAATGTTGAATGTATGCCACCAAAGTGAAAGTATATAGTGAAAACGGGTTTGTCGTACAATGAAATTACAATGGCTTGCTTTTCTATAGAATTTACTTACCTGTGTGATTGGGAGGAGGATGCTTGCATGAAACTCATACAATTGAATTTAAGTGGATTGTGTTCTTATCAAAAACAAATCAATCCGAATCTGGATTCTATGCCATGTTCGCTTGCACTGTAAACCTTCTTGTACATTGCTTTATATTACCAAACAAATACATTTTTTATGACAGATGAGATCCACTGATAGTATTCTGTATTTAGTAAAATTCAAGTGGTCAGAAGCCCACTTCTGTTTCGAGTTGAAAAAGTACTTTGGTCAAGTGTGACCTCTCAAGACGGACGTTGGAGGTTCTTATAATTGGAATTTGAAATTTTGAAACTATTTTTCCGAATCTTTCTGACTTTCATGAAGTAAAATACTCAAATTCCTGTTTGAAAATAATGAGCAAATGTTGGGACAAACGTGTAAACCATTAATAAGTATTAATGGTAATCCAATAATAGTACTATTATTGGGCTTATTCAAAAGCGTATTTATAACCGGTAAGTTTTTGACATGCCACCAGTTACACAAGAACAATTGGATATTAAAAACCACAGGAATTGAAAAAAAAAGTTCATATCACACGACTGCCACCCAAGCATCCAATTGTTTAATTGATTTTATGCAAAATGAGAATGTCGTAAGTTTAATGTATACAAAATATTTTATGATGCGTAAGATAAGTAAGTCATAATGTTCTTTCACGTTATCTGACATTACAATTCATTGAAAAGTTTCGTAAACGTTTATTCAGAAACCCTTAAAAATTTCATAAATATAATAATCATCCGCATGTGGCATCAATCCACAAGTCAATCAATCTTCTCCATTTTCTCCCGATTTCCAGCTTTAGTAACTGTACACAACGTCATTCTTGCATGAATTGCTTTCTTCTGAGCTCCAAACGCATGTTGCTTCTCCTGAAACTGTCAGAAAAAGGTTGTTAATATGTGGTGAGTAATTAAATCACGAAATTAACTTAATTACTTTTCTCCGTATAACCTTATCAAACAACTTTTTCACATACTGAGTGTAGAAAGCAAAGAGTATGTATAATATGATTTTTAGGATGCTATCTTTGTCTCTTTTGTTCATGATACTTAGCCACATTTTAGTAATTTTGAAACCCCTGTAATTAGC